>LD353982.1:0-37885 GCA_001465055.1 Ptychodera flava | reverse complement strand
TTTGAAGAGAGTGGTTGAAAGATTTCTTGAGGAAAGTTTGAGCAAAAGTTTAAGTCTTTCATTTTCGAGGCACGAACAGTGTGAACATTGTACACGTATGCTTACTTGGTGAATTAACATATATACATTGTCATTAGCTTATCATTCCGATGCACTGAACAACATGACAATAAAGTTTGTTTGGGACAGCTTTTATGTAATTATAATTAAAGCGCAGCAGTTCGTACGGGGGACAGTGTAAAAAATGACACAGTTAGAATACGAATTTTCCGAATGTTTGCAAGTGACCACAAGGTCAGCATGGAATGGATATGTCAACAATGACACAGCTTAAACTGCTAAATAGATGTACTTTAAGCCAAGTGCGAAACTGGTTGATATCGCGCGAAAGGGAACAAAACGCACAGCGACGAAGATTCTACCAGCTCTAAAAAGCTTTTTTCGTCGACTTACCGATTTAGCCCCGGTCAACTCCACGAAGTATGCCTGAACTTCAACCATGTCCTTCCTGTCGTGGATGAATACTTCCTCTACAAGTCGTTCAATTTTGTGCTTCTTGAAGATTTCCATGGCTCGCTTGGTGTAAGGACAGTAGGGTATTGCGAACACCAATAACTTATTGCCCTCTATCATCTTGTCTACGAACTTGCGCGCGCTACGTTCAGATATAGATGTCATCTTCTTGTCTGTTGTGTAAGATGTTGAATTGCCAGAGTAACGAAACTGCTTTCTCTCCTTAAAGGGTAAATAATAGTAATCTCTGATAATAATTTCCATCTTAGAAGACAAGATCATCTTTTTCTGTCCTGTGTGAAATCGTAGCCTTGCAAACCAAAAAAATCCGTGAATATTGTAACACGCAATGTTATCGTCGATAAGTGAATCGGAGTCCAAGTTAAAGTTCAGTTTTCTACACTAACATTAGGGCCTATATATTACACGTACAGAGGCTCCGTCCATAAGCTGAAGACATTTTGAAGCGACATTTTGACATTTTTTGGGAGTTCAAGAAATTTGACTTCGTAAACCAGCCAAAAATGATACAAAAGTGCATGAAAGGGTATAGCTAAGTGAGCTTGAATGGGAGTGCTACCACACATACATGTAATGCTAACTACGACTAAATAGGCAGGTAGGGTTGAA
Source organism: Ptychodera flava (assembly GCA_001465055.1). Taxonomy (NCBI): domain Eukaryota; kingdom Metazoa; phylum Hemichordata; class Enteropneusta; family Ptychoderidae; genus Ptychodera; species Ptychodera flava. The sequence continues at coordinate 36,742 of LD353982.1, read as the reverse complement.
TGTCAAATGACCTGCTCAAATTGTGGGTAACAGGTAACACAAATCCCGTAAAGTTCGACAAGAAAGACGCACGTAATTACTTCAGATTGTGCGGCGCTAATTACAGGTGTGCAACTGTCACTGTAACACAACCACCACCCACGGCTAAATTGTCTTTAATAAAGCATGGATGTAAAAAAGTCACAGTCACTGGCTGTTTAGCATCGCGTAATCCTGTTACGTTATGAACAAAAACGTTCAGGACACTTTGTATAACTCGACACCCTATATTCTGACCACTGTTGCAAACTCCAGAGTGAAACTCTTTCTCTCTTTCTTTTTTCCACGTAATTTCATACCTCTGTTTATTTGCCTAATGATGCAATTAGAGATGTGATATTCAACCCTGACCTAGGCAACACCTGTCTTGCCTTGCAATGTGCTACAAGATGACACGTACGTCGCGTCGGCCTGGCGCTGCAAGTCCGGCTGGAACTTTGTCGAAGACTGAACCGTCAAACTTTTCAGCGCTCCTTGGTTTTCATTTTCAGTAAGGAGATACGTTGCGAGCTTGTTTTAGACCGTAGTGATTTCTATGGTTCGTTGTTCACCGTCCTATTTCCGCAATTATGTGCCGAATTCCGTGTGCCTTTCCCTGTCTCGTGACTGACTGACCAGTCCATGACAAATTATTTGCGAATCAACGTTTTGGCATTTCCTTCTGTCGTCATCTTAATCAGCGATGAGGATTTCCCTTGCAGTATGTCAACTTTTTTACCTTAACTAGTAAGACACAACGTTATAAAATACGGACTAGAGCAATACTCGAACGTTTTAAGATCCGTAGCAAAATACCAGGCGGGTTGTGTACTTTTCTTTCAATTTCGAAGACCTGCTAAACAGGGGACCAGAATATTGAGTGCACATCAAGGTATGCACACACGATGCACTAGAGCAGCTCAGAAGACGCGGGCGAACTGCTGTAAAAATAATAACCAACTTAGCCATATATTGCGAAGAAATTGGAGTATGCATGATACACGGGCGCTTATTACCAAACTAAACACCGAGCGATCCCGAACACTTACCTTAATACGTTGTGACCCCGTGAATTCGAAATAAACAACTGAAGTGAAAGTGCAGCAGGTTTTGTATTCCAAGTCCCCCTGGCTACGCCAAAGAACACAATTAGGCGTGTCGAAATAATGCGTGCACTCATACACATTAGAAGGCCCCTGTACTGTCTATGGGCACTGACCCGCAGCATTGGAGCCGAAATCAATGCTAAAACAATAGGCATCCCTAATTAAGTGTTGTTTCAAAGGCGATAAATATGCATTGGAAATTACTACGATCGAAGACGAAGCATCAAGAACTTTGGAGTAAACATTTAGAATCCTTGGCGTCAGAAATAATGCTTGGCATATCGAACTGTTCCCTACAGCTACACTTAGTGACAACAATGGGGAGATGTTATATTCCGATTGTGGACAACAATAGGAGTCAAAACAATAAGTGGCGTTATCCACCTAATCTACTCGTATTCAATTGTCTTTGACGATTTTGATACCCGTGATACGTTTCGCTACTCCCCTTGATCTGGTGTGAAAGTGTATGAGTGTAATAGTTCATGACGACTGCGCGCGTGTGCGTGCGTGTGTGTGTGTATGTAAGTGTGTGTGTGTGGGGGGGGGAGAGAGAGCGAGAGAGAGAGTGGTGTGTGTGTGTGTGTGTGTATCTGTGTCTGTCTGTATCGAGGCACGGTATCAAGGCCCAGTATAAACAAAAACATATAAAGCAGTGAGACAACATAACACACGCAATTCGTATGGAAGGCCGTAAGAGTTTCTGCTATCGAGTGCAAGAAGGGGAAAATATGAATCAATTTATATACATTAGATTGTAATAGAGAGGGAAGCATCGCGCGGTCCGTACGGCTTAGGTCGGGGTCAGCGATGTTTCTAGAGAGGCTCCCTGCCCGAGGAAACATCCTCAGCCAGCAAGGTTGAAAGAGAAGTGGGATTACAAAAAAAAAACGACTTGAAAAAATTAAAGGCTTCAATTGTAGATGAAATTGGTGTCACCATTTCGTAAATTTCAAACTAATGCACATATCCTTTGACGAATTTGACTTTAATTTGCACCAACCAACCGACGATGAACGGCTGGTATACAATCTTTTGTGGAGACTGGAGAGGTTGTTACATAATTGCGGCTAATTGAAGGGTTTGACTCTTGGTGTCATTTTGAGGATTCTTCTCAGTGACATTAAAGTTGAGAGAGAGAGAGAGAGAGAGAGAGAGAGAGAGAGAGGGAGGGAGAGGGGAGACATGTGAAGCAAAACGAAAAGGTGGGGTAAAGAGAGATTAAAGAGGGATAAATCAACATTAAGATTCTCACATTTTACAGCATATTTACCAGGTAAGTATTTTTATTGCAACATTGTCAAGACCCAATGATTCGTACTGGAAAAAGAGTACACATACCGATACTTTGATGCGCCCTATCTCATACTTCTCAGTCTTTCTCATTTCACACTGATTTGAGGAAAGTTTTAGGACCTACATTGCCAACTGCTAAATACCAGAGAACCCTAAACCATACGGGATAAAACTAGTGTCCTTCAAGACACAAAACAAAATTTGAAAAATCAAGGAGTGACCCCTTGACATAAAACATTTCCTGGCGGTAATGCAGTTGAATCAATTATTCATTCATGATCAATGCGTGTGCATAAGAAATTGCTGACTATACAAACGTCATATAAATGTCCCCATATTGTATATCATTGGTTTCATAAGCAGGTAATCTGTAAAAAATATTTTGCTTTCTTGACTTGATCCTTGCATTACAGAAAATGTTATGCAATGTTGTCTGCAACCAGTACCTCACTTTTAATGGAGACAGGCCGTTTACTCCCCTTAATTACTACTTTCCCCTATGTTTATAAAACATAATTTTTTTGATACAGAATTTTTTCAATACAGAATTTTTGAATACATCATAGAAGGTAAAACTCATTAAAAATGGAAAACACTCTACGTCTTACAAGAAAACATAAGTATACAGTGTTTCACATAGTAAAAATGGCACTTCACCTTTGTTCTCATCAATAGCTGAAGAAAAAATGCTGGCTGTCCCAAAGAGAATCAAATGCACACAATCACTTTAATGGAAAACACATACTGTACATACAATTCAGATGTTCAACAAATTTAGCTATTCACTCAATTTTTTTACACAAATCAAATTTTGTTTTTCAAATTTCTTTCATACACAACTAATTTACTGAAGCCTATACATAGTGCTGGCAAAATGACGAGATATAGCCTTCGGGTACACACAAATTCGATGTCGCCAAGTCTTCCGGGGCGAAGGCACCAGCCACTTGTCGTTGAGGGCGCTATTAAACTCAAACTTTTTGTCGAACATCTCACAAGGCATTGTATTGCAAAAATAAAAAAAAAATCTCTGAAAAACATTTATTTTAAAATTGAGTGCAAAGTAAAATATTGCAGTATGCATTCTTTAATTGTAACATCTGTATATTAAAATTGGAATAAATAATTTCTCTTTGGATTGTAAAAAAATGCTACTGTCGGCAGACAGAACCATCATAACACGCATTGGGAAGGCTAGGCTTGTAAATCAGTACAAATGTAAAAAAAATATATATATATCTTGTAAAATTCTAGTGTAAAAGTTGAAAATTCACTTTGTTTTGCACTGTTGTGATCCCTGATGATCACCTCAGGGACAGATATTCAGACTCTCAAACTTTTACAATTCTCTTCTGATATACCACTTGTGGGGGTTCATTTTAAAGCTGTTGGTGTAAGAAAATTTATCACCTCCTTAGTTTTTCGAAATTCGAAAAATTTTATTTTTCTACATAGAGTTAACACAGGGATGGCGGCCATTTTGAATTACAAATATCGGTAAATCTTGGGTTATATGTTTCTCTAGTGCAAGAATTTGCACGGTGACGCCGATTTTTATTCTTGATTTTGAAAGAGAATGGTTGAAAGATTCCTTAAGGAAAGTTTGAGCAAAAAGTTTCACTTTCGAGACGCATACTACCTTAAGCCTGTCTAGTGCCAGGAGGAACACTTTTGTGAGAAAAAACCTATCAATGATCAATGATAGTCAGTGTAATTACCTGACATTTTACAATCAGTGAGGTATAGTTAGGATTGAGGCAATTATAAGTACTGAAAGGGTCTTACAATACCAATGACAACTGACGGAACTGATTAAGGTACATTGCATCTCAACCTTGACCTTCAGAACCAATGTCACAATGTCATTACCATTAGCCTTTCTCTTTTTAAATATCACAAAATTGCTTTCTTTTTTTAAAATGTCACAAATTTCAAAAGGTTCATTGTATTACCACGAATAATGCTATGACATCGGAAGCTGTATAGACACCTGAAATGTTTGTGGAGCTTCACAGGATGTGTGCAGTTATTTGACCTCTTGCACAACCTTCAAGGTGAGAATGTAACATTCATGTACAACCATCTTAAAATTCAAGGTTGTCATAGGGGTGTGTTTCTATTTATTTATGATAAAAGGCCCAATAAGAAAGGCAAACTAACATCAAATGATGATAGCAGCCACCATACTTCAGGAGCGAGGACAAGAGTGAAAATTCCCAGATTATTACATTGCTTAGACTGAATGATCCGTTGCCCGAGGGCACGCTATACGCCTAAGAGGGGGGAGCGTAGAGAGCGCCCTCAAACAACAGATCTTTCAGTCTACACATTGTTGTGTCCATGAATTTGCTGTGAGCATGATTGCAACGACTGCTACAAAGGAGGGTATTTGTGAGAAACTGAAAAATCAAAACTGGTTGGACTGATGACAGGTCAACAGTCAATGAAGGGATTTTTTTAACAAACAATATATAGCTAGCAAGGATGTAATTGCTCAAAATTTGTGAACTGTTGTGACGACATGGAAAACCGGAATTGTGCTTGCATGTGTAATTTGTTTATTTCCTTGTCCCTTCCTGAAAGATCTGCGCAATCTCCAAGGCCAATGACCTCATTCCAACTCCGTCTAGGTTTGCCAGAATAGCAACCACTACACCCTGTGGGGGAGTCCGCATCCTTGGCACCTGGCTTGTGTTCTTGCTGTTGTCTGTCAATTCCTGCTGGAGTGCTGACGGTAATATCAACAGCACACTACTTGCTCCCATTGCACCTCCAGTGTGGTTGGTGTAATACTGTTGGTGCCTACAACAGCCATGATCGGCTGTTTCAGGCACCACAAACCACCCCATTCCACTGTATTGCTCTGATTTCGGAGTGGTCCTTGCTTCTTTAACTTCTGTCCACATTGTTTTCAGTGTCTCCGGTTTCAGATATCCAGGCAGAAGTTTGGTACCCTCTGATGTCGCTGAAATTAGAGACAATAAAATAATTTTCATGATTGTTGATGAATTGGTGATTTCCATGAACCTTGTATCTTGCATCCTGATATATTTCTGATGGTTTGTATTAGTATAGTATAGTAATAGTGTATTAGTATTTTTCAGTGAGAAAGTGCACATTTTTGCTTAAATAAGGTACATTGATATTCATTCCAGGAATCAGAGAATATGGTCGGCTGTCACGCAGTAAACTATGAAACTGGTGGAGTTACATGAGGGAGAGTGCCAGGATGTATATGTGAGATCATGATGTGGTCAACAGCAAAGTCATTAATATTTTTATGTTGGTTTCCCAAGTGATGTACGGTACCTTCTCATGATAAGGCAACAGACTATACAGATATGGCAATTTTGGAACTGTAAGGTTGTTTTTGTTTCACATCTTTCATTGGCAAAATCACAACCTACATCTCTACCTCTGCTAGATATTGAGTCACAGAGATAGGACAAAAATGCCAATTGGTTTGTAAATTTTAGTCTTAAACAGGTCATGAATCAGTAAATTTTGTTGATGCGTTCAGTATTTCTGTTCCATACACCACTTGAACTTTCCCAATCGTCATCAACTTGGCATGCAGTAATACCAGCTATTTTGTTTGTCAACCTTCTGCAAAGGAGAGCAATTTGCATCTTGGGCTTATGTGCAGCATATCATAAGATTTTGATTGATAGGTTGTCTGAAACTTTATTCTAATTATTTCAAACAGCCAATCAGGTCAAAAATAGCCCCGAAGTTCTATCAATCAGATATAACTTTCTGAGTGATAACCAGCGTGTCTTTATTGTGGAAAATCAAATTCACAAGTCCATAAGAAATTAAATTGAAATTACTTATAATGATGTAATTGATATATACAGGTTGTGTTTCTAAGGGCCCTCTTACTCAGCAAACTTGTAGAGTTAATGCAGGAATTTCTAGAAACATCTTTGTGTCGGCACACCTCTATTGCAGTGAGTGTAATTTGTTCAATTGCCTAGCATGTGAGTGAATGCCAATTTAGCTTTGAGGGTAAACTGCAGTGCTCATGAAGCTGGGTACTGGGAATTTCCACATAAAATACAGTATGGTGTACACCAAGGAGCTGTGTTAATCGTTGCAAGATACATTGTGCAAAAATATTAACCCTTTGAGCACCATAGTCAATTTTTGTCACCTTTAGAAAGTATACTCTATTCAATTTTTTCAGATTTTTGTCAAAATTTTGATAACAAACTGTAGCCTACGAAATGTGATATCCATTTGCTCCAAAATTATCAAAAATTTACAGAAAAATTCATAAAAATTTGTGAAAATGTTGCACTAAAATTTTGGTTTGAACAATTACAGCACTCAACGGGTTACAAGTGATAGGTACAGAAAAGAAAAGAGAGATATGAAGTTACTCAGGGTTTACATAAGTTGTTACACTTATTTGTGCTTAAAAATCCTATGGTATCTTTGACCATGAACCTGTTTGCTCAAGGGTCTGAAGTTTCAATGCAAGTCTGTCTGACTTGTGATCACATGATACCATGATGCAATCCCATCAGATTTGTGACAGAGAGCTGTATTGATCACATGACCATAGTCACATAATCAGTATACCATAAACAGCAAAAGGGCAATCCAGAAAAATAATCAATCTCATTGCATAATCACAAAAGCTCGGGTCAGGTCTGGTTGTGACCTCACCTAACACAGCCCTGGGACAAAGCAACAACAATTGACTAATCTCTTTCATGATGAAATGACATAAATTATCACCTTTCAAAAACATAAACAAAACATGGCATATCCACGTGCAATGACATCTGCTCGGTAGCGCAAGCCCTTACATAAATTCTTATCGTGTATTTTGAAGCAGAATATCTGACTAACATCAGCACTTAAATATTTGCACAGGGTCTTAAGTCTGAAGGCTACTCCCGTCTTCCGATAAGACAACATTGTAATGTCCTAAGTGTTTAGAGAAATGCTGATTAGGAGCCCATGATGAAATGGATTCACCTCAACAGAAACTTGAACTAGCAGCAGCATCACTTTGGACTATCCTTTGTAAATACAACTCATAAGTTGGATTGAAATTTTTCCATTATACTCTTACTAGGCTAATCGGTGACAAGTTTACCAAAGTTCCGCTAAAAATGTTATTGACTAATGAAACATCTATCATGAAAAGGCGGGCATGAAATATGCAAGCTTTGGGGATAAATTTTACGCCAAATAAATACCTCATACTGAGACTACCTGTATACTTGACCGGAGAGTAAAATTTTATGGAAACAGCCTGGACATTTTTCTTGCATACGCACTCCTATTCAACAAGGGCCTTAGTATTGAACCTTTATTATACATGTACACCGTTTATGTGCGATAAGAATCTCTGCTGAACATTTTCGTTAGATTCATGTTACACTATGGGTCTTTTCCTAAAACAAAAATAATTTCTATACCCGAAACCAGAGTGACGGCAATACTGCTGACCATACTATGGAGAAGCCACAAAGCTAATGAAATGGTGAGCTAAACAATTCATTCTTTGGGTATTCTGAGAACAAGAATTTCGATTAATTTGGAAGATCTTTTGCCTTCTTTGGCAATCTTGTATATAGCAGTTTTATCAAACATCTGAATTAGCATGAACACTTTGACTGAGTACTGAAAAGGAAAATTATCTCATTCAGGCAAAAGATTCAATGGTCCTGGACTTTGGTCACACTGACAGGTCTTACAAACTATTCACCAAACGCAGAAATTGCCAAAAACTTGGAAGAGTGGCAACTGCATTGCTTGTTTTTTTGGCGGCTGACACTTACCTTGTTGGTTATCACTATACTGATAGCTGTACAACATTGCATTGCCGTACTTGGTCAAATCATGGACATCAGAGATAAACCCACCACCGGCCCATTTGTAAGACACGTCTACATACGGTGCATTCACCAGTTTCCCATCCTTTCTATTGTAGTATCTGTGAATAGAAATGATTGTAAATAATCAATAAAAATTGAACAAAATAAAGAAAAAATTCATCATTTCACATGAAAACGTAACCATTATTATCACAAGTATCATCATCATTCTCATCTTTACTATAATTATGATTGAGCTTAAGTCATCTCTAGCCTTAGAATTTCATGAAACACGTTTATTTCTGCTCTTCCTCTAGGAAATGGATCATAATCACCCCAATCCCTAACATCATCATTATCACATCATCATCAACCCAATCACCATCATCAAATCCATCACCATTATCATCATTCTCATCATCATCATCATCATCATTATCATCATCATTATCACAATCATCACCACCGCCATCATCATCACCATCATCACCATCATCACAATCATCATCATCACAATCATCATCATCATCATCATCATCATCATCATCATCATCATCATCGACATCCAAATTCACCACGTCTCTGCAATGACAGAAACCATTGACTTCACTACTATCATTGCCATGTACCGGTAGATGCACTGAAAGTTACCATCAACTTTCATGATCTTACTTCATTACTCAATGCCTTTTACCTTGTTCTGTTGTAAATCAATGGTTCATGTTCATCCGGTCCGGTCTTGTCAAGTCCAAGTTCCTTGAAGATTTGTTTCATGTGGGGCACAAATTTTTCCTTAGAGACAGCTTCCACCACGGCACTGACCACTGTCCATCCATGAGTAGTATATTCATATTTCGTTCCTGTATGATAGAAAGACATTTATAAAAAAAAACAATATTCAAATTAGTAAAGATAGTTGGAAGTAATTCTGTTATCTAATTTACTGCATTTCATAATTTTTCTGCCAATTTCCATGTAAAAGCAAGTCTTTCTTTTTTATTTCATATATATTTTTCTGTTGTTTCTTACTATGAATACACACTACACACATGCATAAATATAATGTGATTATTGGTGTTGTACACATGATATTGACATACTGAAAACACACAACATGGCAGTTGTATCAAAGCTGTCAATGACCATTATGTTGTCTTAACAACTTGCCTAAAGGTTGATTGAACACCTAGTAGTACTCTTGTCAACGGTGCACACATAAGATATATGGGCAATAAATATTGCCATTATTGATGATTAAATTAAACTCTCCACAGAAATTACATTCTGCGCAGTCAAGATGAAACTGAAGGATATAAACACTGGGGTGACAAGCAAAATACTGGGTATTGTAACATCATGCATGGGGCACACCAAGAAACTTGACGCTGATTCACAGAACAAAAGTTTTCAAAGAAATTTTAGAGTTACAGTAACTGGCACTAAAACTTTTTTCCTGTCGCCTTCACCATGTGATACAATCCTATCATTTTATTTGGAACAGCTGAACATTTGTGGAGGAAAATCTCAGGTAAAGTAAGAGGATTGATAACAGAATTCTGATAAGTACCGGTACTACAAACAAAATTCCAAAAAATTACAAATTACGGTTTTTGAAAAATAAGTTAATATTTTGTATCAAAATCATATTAATAATGATGATGACAATATCAGAATAGCATATTCAATATTATATCATACCAGCATTATTGATGGCGCAAATACAGTAATCTGATTGGTCAAGGCGCAAAAAGAACCATTATATATTAATGATACACCATGGCTGGCACATGCGCGAGCTCTCGGCAAAGGTATTTCAATATACTGTTATGATATGATAGCAATAAAACACACCCAGCGACGGTATACCACTCAATTTTGACCAGTTCACTTCATATATGCACTCGCTATTGCTCGTGCATATATGTCGTGAACTGGTCAAAATTTTCGTGGTATAACGTCACTGGGTGTGCTTTATTGCATAAATATTGCTTGTAAAGTAAAAATAATGAGTTTGTACCTGGTTTATGTTTCAGTGGATCATTCTGGAACATTTTCAGAGCTTCTGTGACAGAATCACATTTCTCCTTGATAAGGAATTCTTTATATTCTCCATCTTGTCCTTCAGCTTTCCTTTTCTTCTTCTTTTTCTTGCCTCCCTGTGAGTCATCATTCCTTATTGCACCATCTTCCGACTTTTTAAGATTGTCAATGTCTCTGTTTGGTGTATTCCCACTGGGAACACTGTTGTCTTTCTCTTTCTCTGCTTTCTCTTGATTGCTGACTTCAATTGCACTTTTCTCCTCAATCTGAGTTGTTCCACTTTTTTTGTCATTGACATCATCATCATCCTTCTCCTTCATGTATGCTTTGCTGTAGTGCCTGATGCCACTGAGATGAGAAATAAGATGTCTGGTTGTGATTGTGACCTGAAACGAAAAAAATCACCCTACATGTACTATTTTATAATACTAAAAGCAGTAATGGAATGTTCAGAAATGCTTCAACCACTGCTAGAATTAAATTGGCATAAACTGGTGATTTTAACATGAAAGATCCAATGCTAGCATTAAAACTCAAAGAATATACTATAAAGGAATATGTGTTTAGCTTGAATGGTAAAGTACCAAGATTTGGTAAAACATTTATAAAACTGAAGTTTCTAATCGTGAAAACATGTCATTAAGACAAGGGGTACATATACTCAATAATTTAAAGCAACTTTGTGATACAAAGTCACATGTGATGATGGTGTAAACATTTTTTCTTTGGATAGCCGTCGCTGTTTGGGGCATGTCATAGATTCTGTAAGGTTTTCACTGATAATGTGAAGCAAAGCTCCCCTGCTGATTTTAGTTTGATACAGAAATGAATACATATGATATAGTGCTTTCCGCATTTCAATGACACATCGAAGATGTACATACTTTGGTGACATCAACACAACACAGCATTTCGTTTTCTTGCTTTAATTTGGTCAGACTCTCTAACCGCTCTGTAATAACTTCACTCAATTGTACGTAATTTCAACACAAGAGAGCTGAATGTAGTCTATGCCAATGAACGGTATGATACACTGGCTCTGTGGTGATATGCCTCCATTACATATACATTGCTGTTTCACTATTGCTGTTGAATCTATTGAGTTGCGTTAGAATGTGCCTCCTGGACAGATATTCGGAATCTCAAACTTTTACATTTCTTTTCTGATCTGCCACTTGTGGGGGTTCATTTTAAAGCTCTTGGTGTAAGAAAACTTTTCACCAGCCACACAAATTACCCAATAATTACCTACCGGTATATTTGAAATTCAAAATGGCAGCCATCCCTGTTTTATCTCAAAGGGAAAAATAAAATTCCCAGTTTTCAAAAAACCAAGTCAGTGACAACTTTATTTACTGCATAAGCTTCAAAATGAGCCTCCACAAATGGTAGGCCAAAAGAATATTGTAAAAGCGAGAGAGTCCGAATATCTTTCCCCGAGTTGAATTCTATCATACTATAGCGACAATTCATCAAACATTTAGGATGGTTCTACTGGTACGACAATTACCCCCTCAAATTTGCCTAGCCACCTCAACACTTTCACTGACCCTAACTCTAGCCCAAACTAGAGCTTCGCATGGAAAATGTCCAGCAGCAACCATCCTGTTAGGACAAAGGTGAAGCTGAATGATCTGTGATTTAATGTTGCTACCTTCTCTCCTTTATGTGTCTTCTCTGGAAAACTTGGCACATATTCTTGAATAGGTGTGTCTAAATTCAACTTTCCTTCCTCCAGAAGTCTGGCCACTGCAACCATTGTGAGTGACTTGCTGATACTGGCTATTCTCATGACGGTGTGGCTGCGACATTTGACCCTGTTCTCCACATCTGAGAATCCAATCCCTAGAGAGAAGCGGCAGAATGTTTAGTATCCACATAGAAAAATGAAAACTTTGACAAGATGGAATTCTCGGATAGAACATGTATTATTTTTCATAATTTTCATAATTGCAGTTAGGACTAAAATTGTCAACAACTAAATGAAGCTGTCAGCAGTAACATATTCATTACAACGAACAGGCTATGTTGACTAGTTGAGCACTGTGGCTTTGTCAACACACCGTAGAGGTAAACTAAAATTAGATTCAAAGATTCAGTCACATGTCGGTACATTCCACCAAAATCAATCCTAACCAAAGAGCAAATGATAATGTCGTTATGACTTGGTAATTATTTTAAATGAGTCATTAGGAATTTTCCGTCATATGCAACTCCTTCTGTGTCAGGTGTGGAGCGGTACGTTACGTATTTCAGTTCACCATGGCAACTTAAAATGTAACTTCAATTGTGGTTGGGGTCAAAACTGGCAGAGTACTGCACTACTTGTACATGACTGAATCTGTTGATCTAAGTCTAAAGATTGCTCTTCAAAGAGAGAACATATTGACAGAACATGCAGAACAAGTTTCAGCTAATGGTTTCAATAGTAAACAGCACACAACTTCAAGAACATTCTCACATTGTACGGTATGTAGTTCATCTGTATTTTAATAGCACTGTGGGAATGTTGGCAAACATAACGAGTTCACATTAGGTCATCACTATCCAGACTTTGAGCATTACTGTACTTGTAAAATCAATACTTTTTTAAGTGCTAAAAGGAAACCTGAAGCCATTTTCAACTCCCCTCAAATGCAAATCATATTTGAAACTGCATATTAAAGGGCTAGTAATGCTAACTTTTGATGATTTTTCACTATTTTTGTTGTCAATGTCAACCATAATTGCTTGTTCTAACCCCCCCCCCACACACACACACACACTACAAGCATGATGATATACCCATTATTCAGTTTGTCTACTCAGCCTGTACATGTGTAGACTGCATTGTTATTGTTGACAAGCTGAATACTGAGATACCCAGTATTCAGCTTGTCAACTCAGCCTGTACATGTGTGGACTGCATTGTTATTGTTGACAAGCTGAATACTGAGATACACAGTATTCAGCTTGTCAACTCAGCCTGTACATGTGTAGACTGCATTGTTATTGTTGACAAGCTGAATACTGAGATACCCAGTATTCAGCTTGTCAACTCAGCCTCTACATGTGTAGACTGCATTGTTATTGTTGACAAGCTGAATACTGAGATACCCAGTATTCAGCTTGTCAACTCAGCCTCTACATGTGTAGACTACATTGTTATCGTTGACAAGCTGAATACTGAGATACCCAGTATTCAGCTTGTCAACTCAGTCTGTACATGTGTAGACTGCATTGTTATTGTTGACAAGCTGAATACTGAGATACCCAGTATTCAGCTTGTCAACTCAGTCTGTACATGTGTAGACTGCATTGTTATTGTTGACACGCTGAATACTGAGATACCCAGTATTCAGCTTGTCAACTCAGCCTGTACATGTGTAGACTGCATTGTTATTGTTGACAAGTGAATTCTGGTCCAGACTAGAATTAAAATGTGAACAATAACAGTGTATTTTACACATATAAGGGACGTTTCAACTTGTTTTGGGGAGTAGAATAAGAATGTGCGATTGACATGCAGAAATTAATTAGCATGACAGCAACTTGGCTCTGTTCATTGTTCTGTCTGTCTCCAGCAAAGTAAAGTTTCAAAGAGAACTCCTTGCTTTTTATAGCATTATTTCTAGATCTGGTATGAAATCTGCAGGTAAACAAAGTCCTGACAGATTGAACGTCCTCTTACATGTGAAACTCTGATGTTGCCCCTACAAAGAGTTGATATCAAAGGTGATTTTATTGGAGGTGTGTATTCATGTCTCGAAAGATATAGCATTTTGTAAAAGAACCAAAGCCTAACAGACATATGCCATCCTGCTTCAAGCAAATCCCTTTTTGTCTTGCTCTGTGATTGCATGTACATCACTTAATAGTGTTCTTGATTATCTGAAAATATAAATATGGCAGGTAATTAGCATATTCATATCCATATATTACTGTTTCCCACCTGTTGACCACATTTCCTTTCCATCCACTGCGACGGCCACTGACATACCAGGAATACCCATTTCATCCTACAGGAAAGTAAAAACGGAAAGAATAAACACTGATACCAATGGGATGAGATGTGTGTCACGTAGAACAGCACAATGTGTAATACTATATGGTCGAAAAGTGATGACAGCAAATTTACTTTCCAGTGGAAAAGCAGATGGTCCATCACACTGAAGTCTTCATGCTACTGCAATTGTGCCACACTGATTCATTCAGTCACTGATTCAAACAGTTATTCCAAATGGTGGAAGATTATTTTTGAAAATTGTTAAACCACAGTCCCTCCAGAGGGACTGTGGTTTAACCATTATCTGGGGCTACCTCGGTACATGGATAATGCTTGTTTTAACTAATGAATATTAAGAACTGGTGTTATAGATTGCATCATGAAAGTGCCCACTGATAATCTGTTTCTCTTTTAATACATGAATACACTAAAACTAGAAAATTCAGACAGATTCACAGATGGATGGATGGATGGATGTAGAAGTAAGATTGATGGATGAGTGGATTGTGATATTGTTGTTGTGATATTGTTGGACTGTGTATACATATACAGTATACGGACCATAAATTTGGTGAGAGAGAGGGGAGGGAGGGAGGGAGGGAAGGAGGGGGGGGGGCAAAGCAGATCTTCAGATCTTTCTACATGTACCTGATCCATGGGTAAATGACAGTTTATGTTATTTTTTGACACCTTACCCTTTTCCTGATTAGACAGTCTTTTGCTTTTCTTATCGCATTGTCCAGTTTGATTTTGTAGTCAATGTCATCTTTGATGTCATCAAGTCCATGGTCTTCCTTTTTCACCTGTTCAGCACAGTTGACCCTTTCTGATTTTTCCTTGGAACTGGTGTACAGCGCAACTGCAGTTATCCCAATTCCCACCGCAAACCCAGTAATTGTGGCGTATTTAGGGGTTCTTCCATGAATCGGATGAGCTTTTCCAGGGTTGGCAGTATTTACGTGTCTCTTCGGCAGAATTTCGGCTTTGTTGAGAACGCCAATAGCAAGTCTACGTTTTGTACTGCAGTTCGGCCGACCTCTAACAAGATGGGACGTTGCTGTTCGATAAAAGAAAGTGTGGCAAGCCATGGTCACTCCTCAACACAATCGAAGTCCCTGTGTGACAGCACCAAAGGAAAGCATCATCCAGAAATACGACTCAAAGTACAAGCAAACTGCATACATCACTCAGCTGTTTATCAGTTGGTTGACCCCACGCGTGACCTAACCTCCCTAGCCTTGCAAAAATATGTAACCAAGATTTAAAATCGAAAAAGCGGCTGTTTTGCTCCAGAAACGAATCATGAAATTAATTTTACGAATTGAAAATATCCAAATAAAATAAACCACAAAACGTATAGAAAATAAGCTTTGCAATCGACGTAATTATACTATGAGTTAGGGGGTCTAATTTACCCTTTGACTTTTAAAGCCACTATGACGCGTCTCCTCAATCCGCACCTGTGCTCAGTGTTCATTCGACAGCTGACAACGTACGACGTCAAAATGAAGATGCCGCTGCCATACTTCTGTCGAGGAGAGGTGGTGAAAGGATTCGGAAGAGGCAGCAAAGAATTAGGAATTCCAACAGGTACGTCTTTTGATGTTGGAATGTGTCGCGTATTCTGTTCAGTTGTGGTGAGTCAGTACACTGTACAGTACTCTAGCAGAACGAGAATCGTGAGAAGTGCATGCTGACCCAAAACCTGGGGAACATCACGCGCTTGTTTGTGACGATGTATTTTTATCTTTATCCCCGATCAGACTGACCATGGCAATATTGACCATACCTGTACCTGTTCATCATCTAATAGGCAAATATTACCCTTGAATAACAATATCATTTTTCAGTCCGCTTGCGTGCACTTGTCTGGTCTTTCGTCTCCTGCTCCGAAGGTCATTGCGCAAGGCTTTACCGGCGCATAATACTAGTTTCCTCGTAACCGGTGAAGCTTATGAAACACAGCAGTTATCGGTTGACAGTGCACTTGACACACTTGGTACGCGTACTCTCGTTGGGTTTTAAATGTAATCACGTGTATTGAAGGACTCTAGTTATCATGGTTTGATGTTATCAAATCTCTCTATGACAATCGAAATCAAAATTTATTATGCGTCATACCACACCGCCAGAAGACATGCGACCGGTCCGATAGAGCCAAGTGTTCGTGCATGCACATGTATCTCAGTTTTTGGCACGCTCTAACCCAACGCCTTATGAATTATAGTATTTTATCTAGCCGGGCGTAGGGCGAAACGATAGTTAGGGTTTGTGTACCACAGCACTGGACTCGCTATGGCTGTGTTGCCTACCCGCATTCTGTTCTTTCCGGTCTGGTAGTAGCGAGCCCCCATGTTTTCCTGCCAGCTCACTCTGCTTCTGATCGTAAGATGTTTTGTTGTATTTACAGGAAGTGCAACAGAGCCAATTAGACTTGTTAATTAATGCTTTTGTTTTTATGCTGTTGTGTCGACACGGGGTCATTTCCATGTTTGAGTCCTCATTGTCACTTATTGATTTCAATGACTGAATATTACTGTAGTACTAGTATCCAATCACCAACCAGCAAATGTGATGCGGTGTTTCTTCAGCTCTTTCAGTTTGTAGTATGATTGGTATTATCATTGATAGATAACTAGATGCAAGATACGCTGTTCAGGGTCATTCAAATTTTCTCCTTGTATTTACTATAATATATACAACATATCTTCCATATCACTGCAATGATTCTACCTCAATTGTTTTATTCAAACTATAAAAAAGGGTCTTCCCTCTACTGTCCATACCATGGAGGTAAAACCAACTCAATGTCCTCCATGGGTTACTATTATCAATGGCTTTACCCATGTATGCGGACATACTAAACACCGACAAGGACCGACAAGTGACCGACAAGGACCGACAAAAACCGACAAGTGACCGACAAGTTGAATTAAAACCATTCTTTTTCGATGTCTTGGTTCTGAAATGTCATTTTCTACTATTCTGGTGAATAAAAACGCTATTGACACTGTTTCACTTATTGCTCCATCATTATCTTATACATGTACATTTGTATATTCATCCCTCTCTGGTATCGATGTACCAGAACATGTACAACAATTCTTGGCGGGTGACTGGAGAAAGGAGACAATTATTGACAGTCACCTTGAAGTTAGGCATCAGGATTGTAAGTCTGTCGGCAAAACTGAGTGTGTCATATTATCACCATGAATTGAATCGGCCATTATATTCCAGTGACGACAGGTAAACCTCGTTCACAAATTCATAATTGTTGTGAAATGGAAAGTGGCGTAAATTAATCGCTCGCCATGATAAATGCCTTGCCGCTGAATATCTTTGAAATTAATGCGTCATTAGACAGCAAAGTTGTGAATTAATGGCATCGCTTTGATCAAACTAGCCTGGAGAAATAAGGAACTTTAGGTAATATCGAAAAACAAAAACAAAATCGTGCGTGTCACTTCGGTCCTTGACTTCATTTCTAAAGTAGAAAGTGCAGTTTAAAAGGCGAACGATCGAAAAATAAAGTCGTTTTTTTTTATTTTAACTTTTCCATAACTTTTGGGTCACTTGTCGGTGACTGTCTTTGTTTGTATAGTTGTTGTAGCTTTGACAGATCTCTTTGTCGCTCTATTTCGTTTTTGAAACTTTTTTTTGGTCAAAACTGTGCATATTCACCAAGATAGTACAGAGTAGAAAGTGGTGTTTAAATGTCGAAAGATCGAAAAAAATCGCTTTTATCTTTCACTTTTCCGTGACTTTTAGGTCACTTGTCAGTCATTCTTTGACTTCATTTCTAAAGTTGAAAGTGAACTGAATGCGTCCATCGACACAATGACGACAGGAATTTAATACTTTTTTTTCGAAACTGTTCTTTCGAATCTTTTGATACTCAAAGAGATAGTACAAATAGGCGTTTAAAAGGTGAAACGTCGAAAAAAATCGTTTTCATTCAACTTGTCGGTCCATCACTTTTATCTCTTAGTTGTCATAGCTTTAGATCTCTTTGTTGCTAGATTACTATTATATGTTATTGTTCAGTTTATTGCATTCTTCGATAATACAGTTGAGTGATCAAGTAGGCCTCAAACCAAATCCCTTGTTACATTAATTAAGATATGAAACCACAAAAGATAGTGGTTAGATTACCCTTCGAGGAAAAATCAAACGATCCCATACAAGATGGCGTCTACTACTTCCGGGTAGGGTTTCCTTGTTTGCCACACGGTTAACCGTGTTTGCCGTTACCGTTTGGTCAATTCATGGAGGTAGGCCTCCATGGTCAATTGTGTTCATTTTCACCAAAATCGTAGAAAATGACGTTATAAAGCCCAAACATCGAAAAAAAGGGGTTTTCATCCAACTTGTCGGTCACTTGACGGTCCTTGTCGGTCCTTGTCGGTTCTTGTCGCTGCTTGTCGGTGTTTAGGCGGACCCCATGTATGTAAGCGAATGTTGAGCTCAGGGGCAGGCTGGCTAGTCTAGGATCTCTTCAGCGTTTTCAAGAAGTATTTTTGTTGTTGAAACACCAGGTAGCTTGTAGATGCAGGGAGACCCTTTATGCAATAAATAATCCTTTGTGCATACAAATACTAGTATTAAACACAGCCAGTCTGGCCGTGACACAGCACACTCTTGTGAACAAGCTTTGATTTCACCATGGAAGTAGCACATCAGTTGTGATAGACTGGCCTTGTCGCTTGTCATTGCTTTGCAGCAGTTACTGGCTGGCCAAGCAATTCACCTCCACAATCTGCATATAGACAACATACTATCACTAACACAATAGTCTGCTGAAGTTTATTACTTCAATTTATTCTGTTGAGATGTGTATATCTCCATAGACTTGGAGCAAGTCTACAGTAATTACTCCGTTTGTGTGCTACCTCAATGGCTTTACTGTCTCTGTTCATTGCTACATTTTATTTAATATGTTTATCAGTGAAACATAGATTGAATCATTGAGATTACTTAATAATATTATTATAATTGTTATTATTATTATTATTATAGTTTCCTATAATTCAGGTCCTTAGCCCATACAATTACAAAATGAAAGTCTAAAAGTGAGGAAAACTCTGAGAAAATAATTTCTGATGACAATGTTTTAGAAAAGCAAAGATTATTGTCAAATCATTATGGAACAGATGCACAGTCCATCCAAGGGACTATGTATATATATACTCATTACAGTCTTGTGATGAACGCCTGGTACCAGCAATTTGCATTGTTTCATTATGTTTGGCCTTGGTTTTACAAATCACTGTCACTCCGGTCACTCTGTGGTTCAAGTGAACATACAGGGCTCTCCACAAAGAGATTTTTAGGGGTCGGCTATCCATCTGCTTTTTTAGCAATCTTTTCATATGTTGTATAAAAGAATACATTTTCACAACAAAAGAATATGCAAAATGATATATTGGTCACCCCTCTGCTTTTCCAAGCTGCGGAAACCTGTTTGAGAATAGTGGCATGATTTGAGTTTCATGCATCGTATTATTATACCATCACATCAACAAACTTCATAGCTTTACATTTTCCTGTTTAAAGCAAAACTGCAATATTTTGAGAGCAATTCATCCAACTTATAGTGGTCTTAAAGTCACAATCCTCAATCTCTGTTGTCAAATTACCTTGACATTTATCATGGTGTTTGTTAACCCTATGTTTGGCTTTTTGAAACTCTATCAATTTGCTTTTAGATTTAGCTGATAAATAACCTGTGCCTTCAGAAGGACATTATCAGAGTTGGAAAAAAGCTTATTAAATTAGCATAATTCATTCAATAATGAGAGGTGGATAGGTCTCTTCAGGTTGAAGCTGATGTGAAATTTCAACTTTCTATGGGTTCATTTCACTGCAGCTAGCAGTAAGCACAGTATGCCCAGTATCTAAATGTTCTGAATTTATTATTGAGAAATGTAGAATTAAATGCCTTTCTATGTAAAACTAGTCACAATGTTCAGTCATTTAGAGTCTGACCTTCATAGAATATCAAGTGCTGCAAGCAATCCAGTTGTGCAAATTGAGACACTAATGCTGTTCATTCCATTTCTTTTGTTAGTGTTTGGACAAAGTTGGACAAGCTTGTTGACGAGTGTGCTTTTTGCTCAATCACAGGGATGGAGGGTTTCCTCTTGAACACACATTACATGTGTGAACTGCATATTGAGATGCTAATTACCCATTCAATAAAAGCTTGAAATCATATGGGGGATAATGTAAACTTGTTTGATGAACATGAGATAAACAGGCTTTAGTGTTAAATTGATTTGCCCATCTGATTGTTGTATATATTTCATCTTTCACAGCAAATTTTCCAGAAGATGTAGTCGACAGTTTGCCAGAGGGCATTACAACTGGTGTGTACTATGGTTGGGCATGTGTTGATGACGGTGATATTCATAAGATGGTTATGAGTGTGGGCTGGAATCCATTCTACAAAAATGAAAAGAAGTCTATGGTAAGTCTATATACAGACCATGATACAAGTATGGATAATTTACTTGTTATTTGAGACCGTATAATGTCCTTTGTACATCTCCTCATGCAAGTGGTCATAATTTTTTCTTTACAAGCTTATTGTAATGTGTTTTACCTAAGTATAAATGAACTGTGGATGTCTGTCCAGTTCACACAATGGACTCATAATCTTAAATTATTATTTACAACAGTACTTGTTTATTGATGTCTAAAAACTTATTTTAACCATATTAAAAAGAATGCCTTATGTATATCGTAAAATGTATTTAGGAGTGCTTTCAGAGGTTGCAAAGTTACAGCTGGGTGGCTCTAGGATATGGTGTAGAGCACCACCAGTGTTCAGTTTTGCAGTATCATTTGTTTTTAATATGGTGAGCTCCCGTGGCCTCTCATGCACAACTACTGCATTCATTTTCTGTTGTATTAGTGTATATAATGTACAAATTTACTGATTTCAATATTTTTGCAATATTTGTCAGGAAACCCACATACTTCATGACTATAAGGCAGACTTTTATGGATCAACTCTCAGCCTAGTGATGGTCGGTTATATTCGTGGAGAAAAAAATTTTAACTCACTAGGTAAGTCAACAATTATGTATCCGTTTATTCAAGTCATTTCTCGGAATGGTTCCACACTCGCTTAGAAATTTTGGTTTCACTTGTGAGAATCCATGGTTGCCTATCCCTGTATGAAAAACAACTTCAAATGAGTTTACAAAGGTGGCAAGTTTCGAGAACCACATTTTCACTACACACGTTAATAGGACGGTTGATTTCTTCACTCCACAAGAACCAATTGATGCCATACAATATGAAATCATTGTCCATCCAAGAAGATATTACAGTAACTTTCCAAAATAAACAAATCAGCTGTTTTGGAATTAATTAGGTCTGTCAACTAAAAATCCACGATCTTCATGTAGGACTTTTGACCTAGTGAAGACATAGTGGACTTGTTTCAACAAGCATTAAAAATCAAAATGACCCTTTCAAAGCTACCAGGATTTCATGAAGGCTGGATTATACTTCACTTTGCCATCAATTTCAAAATTCTTGCTACAGCAAGAGCTGATCTTTAAGCCAATACATGTCTGGCGTATCATACGTGGTAAAAAAGATGCTCCACTTGGCTGCAGCAATTCATTTCTTTTTAGTGTTTTTGCATGGCCGCATTTTGTCCACGTGAAATATTCTCAATTCTAAGACATCATGACAAATCGTTCTGGCATCTCTATGCTATCATCTTTGTGCTGTTGATCAGGATATGCTAGCAGGGTTTTCTCTCGACTGCGTGATTGTAGAAATTGCGCATTTCGAGCCATTTTATGCCGACAGCACGAAAATCGCGCACAAAACACAGCGAGCAAATACGCCCATATGATAGTGAACCAAGCGCATAGAATAGTGACCTGTGACTTTGCTTTGTTTCTGCCCTCTAAAATGTCAAGTCTACCCCCAAATTTTGATGAATGGGGCAGAAATTGCCCCCTTCAGTGAACATGCAGAGAAAACACTGTCCTATATAGTAGCATTTAGGTACCCCCACTGAACAAGATCAACACATCTTCCGCAAATTTTCACAAAGAACCACAGACGACCATGACCTGCCCCAGTATTAACAGTCTTTTGTTTGTCTTTTGTTTCAGATGAACTTATACAAGCGATAAAATCAGACATAGCAGAAGCCAACGCGCAACTAGAGAAACCAGAAAATCAGCAATTTAAACAATCCAATTTCTTCAAGCCAAAGCAAATCATCAACACCCAGAAACCTGAAAGCCATCACCTTTAGTAGGGACAAGTTCAGGTGCCTTTTTTTTACTCCAACAAAATTCATCACAGGGATAACAGACGTTTTATAGCTGTAGGTATCAGGAAAGATTGACCAGACTAACTGCTTGACAAGTGCATACAACAGTTTGCTACGTGAATGTTACCAATACATTGGAACCTGGATCACCAGTCTTAAAAAGTGAGAAAGACAGAGGCTAGATTTGTGTCATGCCTTCTTAGAACCTTTGTATTTTCATGGTTTTCTCAAGGCCAAGTGTATTTGAATGGCACTGCACAAAGTTTTAAGATTTGGAGCTCGTGTAAGTGGCATACATTATTGCCTTCATCACTGGACATCTATAACTTGAATTGACCACAGGAAACAGAAAATGGGTGCAGCAAAATGAATTAAATTCACAATCAAGAAATACCAGAGGCAGGAGCCTTGCCTAATTGCTAAGATGTAAGTTTTCACCATTTCAGAAACAAAATTTGCAGGAGGTATATTTATGTGTTTTCAGTGAGAAGAAAATATAATGTGTTGATTGAAAAAAATACTTGAATTGCTCTGTACAATGCTGTACTTCATACTTTACAGCAATCAAATGTTCTCTACTGTACGTCATATTACTGAACTACTCAAGACGTACCTTGACTGTTCTAAACTGCACTGCATTGTGCTGTACTGTACTGTACACTGTGTGAACAATGTTTCAGGACAGCCTATAGCTAGCTGATTAACTAGCTTTTCAGACATTGCGTCACTTTCTTTATCTGTTCTGAAAGTATATTACTGTCAACAAATCCTTCAGAGCAGTTAATTTCTCTGTCTTAATCATGACTTCTCTGGTAATAGAAATTTGGTGACAAAACATGCAAAAATCAAGAATATATTAAACATGTTGTCATACAGTAGAACCATGTGAATAAATCTGCCCCAAATTTGTAAAAAAAGTAATTTGATGTGGAAAATTAAACATGCTGGTCTGATAGAGAATCATTGCTAAACAATATATTGTTCAGCATCATATGAAAAGTAAGTGGGAATCAATCATGTTTTTACAGACATTTCCACTTTAGTTGTTGGATAGAAATATACAGGGCGATGGTCATACCACAACAGCTGTGTTTTTAAAGTGCAATACAGTGACTCAACCAGGTCCTAGACAGTTGGAGATAGAAGATTGTTTGTTCCCATGTTCGAAAGTGTGTAAGAGAATTCAGCATTCTCAAAATGGTTCAGTGACCAAATGTAGACTTCAAGAATTCTGACAGTCATTGAGAATGTGAATGTACATTGTCAGAATGTGTGTGCAGTAAGTTTCACTCAAACTGTCTGTCTGAGGCTTCTGTTAAATTTTTTATTCTTTTAAACATAGACTTTTGGTAAGCCAAAATATCAAAGACTAGCAATTTTCATATAATGGTAATTTTTTGATAAGATTACATGGTTTTATGTCTATTCAAAATGTTCATAGTTTTAAATTTTATTACTGTTATAATTTTTGTCCTAATTTTATGCTTGGTTTTTAGGAGTTTATGCAGATAAGTACTTGAATCCTTGGCAGGAAGGATGGAATTTTCAGTGTTTATGGATAAATTTTGGAATTTTCAGTGGGAATGATGTATTTTTCTAACTTTAAGGCTTGGAAAAAAATCGCTGGTGATTGGTTTCAACACAGTCCACCATGTTAGGGGGGTGTTGTTTTCACCATTTATTTTGATGCTTTCCTCAAACCTTTTTCTGTTCTGTGATGTTGTTCAAATAAACCAGTGACACTGCTGAAGCGAAAACACAAAGTTGTGATTTCAATACTAAACAGAGCACAGATGCATTGCCTTGACTAAAATAAAACAACATAACATGAAATTTATGATTGAACAACTTACATTGCGTTCTGTAATTGCATGTGTTATTTTTACTATGCCATAATGCGATTTCAAGCCACGGCTCGAAGAACACATCGGACATTGTCAAGTTCTAGAGCCTAACAGCTGCATTATTTTACTACGTGCGTGCCTATTTATGGGACAACACATGACGGATGAAAAATATTCAAGTATCACACTGACATAAGTTGTTTGCCAATCCGGCAGAGCTGCTGTCCTGATTAATAGCAACAGTATTGATGTGGACACTGTGCAACTGCTTGCTGCTATCCGTGAACCTTTCTTGGTTTTAAAAAGAAAGTTTATCTCTGAGATGGAAATTAAGTACCATATTTTTGTATGGTAAATAATCTACTCATAGGCATTCATCTATTTTGAATACTGCCTTGTGTTCTTTAAGACCAGTTGCTGTAACTTTTGATGCGATTTTTTTTCACTATTTTTGTTCTGAACATCAACTTAAAGTTTCCCATTCTACTCCCCATAGCATGTCGAGATACACAGTATCCAGCTTGTCAACTCAGCCTGTACTTGTGTAGACTGCACTGTTATTATTGACAAGTGAATTCAGTGGTCCAGTCTAGAATTTAAGTTAAATAGTAACAGTGCATTTTACGCATATAAATGCAATGTTGAAAAGCTAAATATGTGGTGTTTAAACATGGTATAGGGAGTACAAGAAAATGCTGACATTTAAAACAAAGCTAGTGAAGAAAATTTATCAAAAGTTGTAGTTACTGGCCCTTTAATGTTAGTATGCAAATTATGCATAGGGCATATCATACGAGCATCTTTTATCACATTTCTTGCGAAACCTACGATTTAGAAGTAAAAGTTTTCATTAACTTTGTATTTTTTACCACTTCGTGAAACCAAATTTTAATTTTAGACAAATGATGTCGTAGTTTTTGTCACTGTGTACTTCTCTTTTGTATTTGTGTTTCATATTTTTTTTCAATGAATTATATCAACAGCTCATCAGAGTTTAAACATATTTTCATGTAGGTTTCCCAAAAATGGAAAATATATAAGTGGCTTCATTCATTGGTTGCGGTATTTTAACTAAAATACAGTATAATACCTGGATCTATTTTTTTGCATAAAAAATTGAAATAAACAATCATAGGGCTTCATGGTCTATGATGCAGGGTTACAATAATTTGAATGTTGATTCGTGTGAAATTATTCATGAGGTATGGTAGAGAGTTACAGAATGAAAATCCTCGGGTTTCTTGTTGTTTTCTTGGTGTTTTCTTCACCAGTAAATCATACACAAGATAATGAAAACTTTAATTTGTAATTGCCCCGGTAGGGATGATAAAGTGACAGAGTATGAAAAGTTGCAGTCTTCAGTTCCTTGTTCTCGCATTAGTTCTTGTTTACATTCATTGTGTGCCTAGTGTTAGTCCTTTGTCCTTTTGGAAGTTGTTGTTCATCAATATTTTAGGGATAACCAGCCTGGAAGAGAAGCTCAGTTGGTTCAGGATTATACTGCTACAAACAACTGCCGCTTCCAAGTCTCCAGCTTTGCACTGTAAAAGGCCTGTGTTTCCATTTGACATCTAGTTCGTGTATTTTGAAGTATACTGAGTCAAACTTGCTCTGGCGCAGTTTTACAAGAGATTTATGTACACACCAGGTTTCTTTGCGTTGCGTCAGTAGGTATCATAAACTATACAGGTGGCGCTTCACCATATGGAATCACAACATCTGAGTTTCAGTTAGTGACCGTAGGTGACGCTGCTCACGTGAGCGCTCAACAGATAACCTCAAAGCTACACACACGACCATGCTCGTCAACGGATGTCATGATGTTATTCCGATGATATGAACGATTCTAAGTGATACATAGGAATCCGATATGTGAAAAATTGGTTTGCGGGGGATACCGTGTGAAATATGAAATAAATGTTTCGTTGTTGACATTGAAAATCAACTACATTTTGGCATGAAGTGTGACAGAAATTGGGCCGGAAGATAGGCAAATAATACATTACGTTGTGGGGCTCAAGCACAGTTACGAGTGGAGTGATACGTACCGGCCGCCGCGTACTATGCATATAAAATATGCATAGTACGCGGCGGCCGGTACGTATCACTCCACTCGTAACTGCGAGCTCAAGGTACTGCCACTGGGATGGCATGGAAAACAACGATATCTGTATTGCATAAGCACTTTAACTTTTCTGCTCGCAGATCGAGTTACGGGATCGATAGCTGTGGAAACGCAGCTATCTGTTGGCGGGGTTGCGTGCGTCGTTATGTGGGTCAAAGGTCAAACCCACGGCGGGGTTGACCTTTTGACCCACATAACGACGTACGCAACCCCCGCCAACAGATAGCTGCGTTTCCACAGCTACGGGATCGATAGATCGAACAGAAAATCGATCGATCTAGTAGACTACCAAACCCACTGGTGCCTGTGAATTTAACCCATGTTTTATAGTTTGTGAAATAGTACGAGGGTTTCCTTTCTGCCGACCACCATACCGCCGAGGTATGCACTGTCCATCTCGTGGTTCGTAAGTCACCGTAGGTCATAACCCTCTGTTAGTCATGCTGTCGTTGTGTGTCGTAATTTATAGCCTGTGGCAATTGGAAAGGCTCCTCTGCAAATTCTGACAAAGGGACGGTGGTAAAAAATTTTAAAATCCGATCCTGTAGCAAATATTTATTTATTTATTTATTTATTTATTTATTTATTTACTTAGAAATAATTTTTAACATTCAGAACCAGCTAAAATGCTTTGACAATGATTCTCTTTTTAAGTACTTTTCGTCATGTACTGACAGTTGCATTGTTCATGTTGTTGCAAAATACATGAATGAATTGTTACAGATTTTCAGACAGAAAGTTTAATCACTTCTGAGCTATTTGAATGAAGTGAATCTGAAAACTTTTCAGTGTTATACTTTTTCTTCCCCTTCTCTCTTTCTTTCTGAGCCAATGTCATTATTGTGAACACGGCTAATAAATAAATAAAATAAAATATACATCTTTTGCAGCTTTCGCAAAAATGTTTAAATATTAACTTGAAAGTAAACTAAAAACTATGGAATTATCGTGTCAAAAGTATGCATGCTCACAACAAAAACTATTTCAAGTGCACTGGACGAAAACACAATCAGACCGACAGGTACAGACATCTTGTGTTTTCGTATGTGTTTGCTGCGAGACAGAACAGTATTGTCGCTGTAGGAATGAAATGGAGTTTAGGCCTAAGGTTCTCGGCTCTAGCATTGTCATGGTAAACGTCAATCTCCGTACAGAGATTGTAGTGCGGGGTGAATAATTATATGTATAACCGAAATAGCTTAGTTAGAATTATCAAGTCGCATTGCTACCGCATGCACACCGCGCTTCAATCTCTCTGTGGAGGTTGTGTAAACGTGTGTCACGTGGTATCACTAGGCCTACACCTAAAGGTAGAACGCGCCTCGGGGACAGATATTTGGACTCTCAAACTTTTACAATTCTTTTCTGATATACCACTTGTGGGGTTTTATTTTAAAGCACTTGGTGTAAGAAAAGTTTTCACCGGGTTACTTTTTCGAAATTTGAAAATTTTATTTTTCTCCACAGAGTTAACACAGGGATGGTGGCCATTTTGAATTTTAAATATCGGTAAATCTTGGGTTATTTGTTTCTCTAGTACCAAAATTTGCGCGGTGACCCCCGAATTTTGTTCTTGGTTTTGAAAGAGAATGGTTGAAAAATACTTTGAAGAAAGTATGCGCAAAAGTTTAAGTCTTTCACTTTCGAGGCGCATATCCTTAAGGTAGAACGCACCTCGGGGACAGAAATTCGGGCCTTCAAGTTTTATCAATTCTCTTCTGACCTACCACTTGTGGGGATTCATTTTGAAGCTCTTGGCGAAAGAAGAGTTTTCACCTTTTTAGTTTTTTGAAAATCGAAAATTTTATTTTTTCCCATAGAGTTAACATGGGGATGGCGGCCATTTTGAATTTCAAATATCGAGAAATCGCAAGTTGTTTGTCTCTCTAGTACCAAAGTTTGCACGGTGACCCCTGATTTTTATTCTTGCTTCGGTAAGAGAATGGTTAAAAGTTTCACTGAGGAAAGTTTGAGCAAAAGTTTAAGTCTTTCACTTTCGAGGTGCATATTACCTTAAAACAGAATGTTCATATTACGCTCAGTCGTGCCCGAAACACTTCAGAATGTTTACGTGTCTGTATGAATATACGAATCGGTCACGTGCTTGTAACCTAGGCTACAAGAGGTCATCGATCATAAAAGCTGACGTGAAGAGGTATATTTCTATTGTTTATTTTGAGCGTTACAGATATATGTTTAGGCGCTTTAAATAAAATTCCTTGGTTGCCGTCCGCGTGCTGGTATAGGTTTTCAGAGAAAATTAAGAAAACAAACACAATGTTAACATTATTACAAATTGAAATATTATTTTCCAAAAGACACTAAATAAAAATGAGCTTATATGTTAACACACTTGTGTTTTCTCTCTGTGTTTATTTTTTTCCCTGGCTGGCTGGAAGGTTTTTCAAAAATCCAAGGACGGCAAACAAAGAATTTTCTTTAAATGGCCTTATTTATTCGATTGTTGTGTATCACTGAAAAATGGCGGTGGCGATTACCAGATCATCCCACACGAAACGAGGCACAAGTTGTAAGGCCAAATAAAAAAATATGTGCTGTTCCGATTACATGGTTTTCAAAAATAGGGTAGGTAGGTAGGGAATTTTTTTTTTTTTTAATTTTTTTTATTCCTCAATGTGCCTTTTGTACGCGTTCAAACAAACTATCAGTAAATAATTTCCTCATGAAACACACTCAAATTGAATATCAAACTATTAAAATAAAATAAAATCGCGTGATTTCATGCGTTTCATGTTTTTTCATATAGTTATGCTTACTTCCTGGTTTATGAAGCTCAAAAAAGTCTAGGGTCGGAGGATAAAATTGGGGTAGGTCGGGTAATCGGAACAGCACATATTTTTTATTTTGGCCTAATAGAAAAACAAGAGAAACTGTCTGCCAGGCTTGAATAAGATTATCTGAAATAAATGTGAGAGAGTGTATGCCATTTACGAAAACAGAAGACGCAGTACTTTAGACCGACTCCCTAACTATGATCATCTCAAATTAAAAGAGTAATACCAATTTCGAAAAGGAAATGAAAGGACAGCGATCGAAATTTGACGAAATAATATAGAGTCATTGCTTATTTTTGATGACGGAAAGTTCTCACCAGCATAATATCAATAAAGCTGACGGAAGGAGTTAACCTTGTGACTTTAGTGTCGTATAGTTAAGAAACGGCTGGTCGGGCCGTTACCCTGGTTTCGCTCCAGTGTAAGTCTAGGGTCGGTGAACGTTAAAATAGGCTACAGCCTATGGCACAATGTGCCTTGGGGATAGATATTCTGACTCTCAAACTTTTACAAAACCTTTTTGGTCTACCACTCGTGAGACTCATTTGGAAGCTGATAATGCAAATAAGATCATTCTCATTGGCTTATTTTGTGAACAATCCAAAATTTTGTTTTTCCCCATAGAGTTAAAATCTGGATGGCGGCCATTTTGAATTTCAAGTGCCTTTATAAATAATGGGAATTTTTTCTCTCATACAAAATTTTGATTTTTATTGTTGATTCCGAAAGGGAATTTCCCTTGATAAAAGATTAAGTCTTTCAATTTCGAAGCGCGTGCTACTTTATTGACGAGTTTCTTACAAACCCAATGGTTAATTGTCGGAGTGCATTATCTCTGCTGAGATATATAAAAATAAAAAAAACAAACAACGCATACAACAAATAAAATACCGCAGAAACCAACCAATGGTAGAAACTCTTCGGGACCCCGGGGTTACGCCAGACTAATTCACCTTTGAACGATACCAATATTGCATGCAGTTTACTGTTTCCCTTCACATTATAGTACAATCCGTCGCTCGAGGCTGATCTGCCGCTTCCTCTTGCTAAAGAGGAAACGAGTGTTGGAGTGGAGTGCCCTCGAATTCCAGTCTACCTGCACAATGGCTGCCTGTTTCAGCTGTAAGTTGTTCCAAATTGTCAGATAACAACGTCCGATTACTGCGCCTTGCGATTAATATAAAGAAGCCAAGGTGGATTAAGATCGCAACCAACCGTGGAACAAATTGGTGATGTTGAGAATTTTTGTGTACCTTTTCCGTGTACGTTGAACTGATGTTATGGGTGTACAAACAATAATTATGCTATACTGTGCAATATTGGCTATATTGTTAGCACAGTCACACACTAACACTAGTGGGATAGATTCCCCGCTTGGAAAGAAATCTGATCTTGAAATTCTTCATTCTCAAGGTAAGTGCATTTTGTCGTATAACCTGACTGCATAAAATAGTTGAAGTATGTTTTAACAGAAGACAAATGTTGTTTGCCCAATCATTGTCCAGAAAAAAAAACTTGCCTCACATAAATGACAATAAAGATCATAATTTTTGACGATCGAGAGACCGACAGGCTTTCTATTCATCCAGTAGTAAAAAGACAGTCGCTGACAGGCTAAATATTTTCGTTCGATGACACGCTTCTTGACACACTGCATCAGAAATGCAATGTTAGGGTCAAAATCCGATGTTGTCAAAAACTGATAATATCACCAGCAGCGATTGCACTATTTGCTCACAAATATAGTACACGGTAAACTGGTTTTTGCCCGAAGCATGCAATATCACCGTGATCAGTTGACAAGAAACTTGTTGCAGCTCTGTTTCCGGGTCGGGGAAGTCAAACACGAACGGATTCATGAAATCTATAGCTTACGGAGGTATGTCCCTGCATCTCATCTCGAAATAGCGTCCAGAAAAAAAGGAAACACGGAAATTAATGTTTTTCGTTATAACAGTTTATCACACATTATCTAAACTGTCTGACACAAGCCTCACAAAGACAACGCTGGCGATATTTCATTTCCTTAAACTGTGTACCGTTTATTACATGTACAAGTACCATAATCGCGAAGTAGTGAGTCGTTCAGTCTGTGTAGTAAAAAGTATCGATCATTTAATTTAGAATAGGGTCAGCTAAATCATGCTACATGTAAAAGTCCTGGTGGCGTGCTATCGAAACAAAAGTTAAAGTTAGATACTACTGAATATCGCCATGAGGTATGTGACAATACAGAGAAAGTGTTCTCATATTCCAAGCAACAGACCACCGTTTCACGCTTCGCTCTTTGTCTCAAAGAAATTGTTACCGTGCGCTTTGCCATCCAAACCCAATACCGAACAATAATTAGCGAACACAACGCGATTAGTCGTAAATCTGCTTGTTTATTCTGATTCTGATTCTGATTCAATGGCTAAATTTCGATTCCCTCCACCAATGATTACATTATTATTTTCACTAGGCGTTCAAGCGTGCATACGATACAGAATGAACTTTTCTTTGACCCGAGTCGACCTACCCGCTCTTCAATTGTACGACTCATGAGCCATACAAGCCATATAATGAACAATCGTTCGCCGAGAACAAAGTTACTTCCACCTGCAGTATATCAAAAGCCATTAGCAAAACAAACACACCAACGAGAACAAAGAGTTCGAAAAATAGCAATTAATGGAGCCGCAAACACTTCTCGGTGTAATGTACACGACGACCCCTTGTAAACTTTCTGCTATAATGTCACGGCGTTTACACGCCTGCAATATCAGCGATGATCTGTAGAATCTTGGATATAGAGAAAACGACACATCCTAGGATGGCATATTTGAAGGATCGCTATGTGCGTAACGGCTAAGGACATGTATCAAGCAAAGACTTCATTATGTCAATTTAATCTGCGTAGGGAATTTTCGATCCTTTTATCTACTTTTTATTGATGAGATATTCGCTGTTTCTGTGTTGGTTTCAAAATTTGACATATTGGAGAAGTATCGACTCCTGCATACTTTTTCACGGAATTTGAAACTCTTCACTTCAGTTAATAAATAGTCCTGCTAATTTTTTTTTTCAAATGCTGAAAGATAGCAATTATTTCGGTGATTTGCTCTCCGCAACTATTCTCAGTTCCACTTTCACCCTCCCCATTTTACCCTCTCCTCATGTCAAATAGCCTACCCTTGAGCGAATCGAGGAAAGAGGGACAACATACAAAGATTTGTGTCTATAAGCATGACTTTTATATTGAACTTGATATTCATGGTCACTATCTGAATGCACTATGGCATTATTTCCCCTTCCCATGATTCCTGAAAAGATGGGTCTGACCCACATTGTTCAAATCGATGTTTATAGAATCTTGTTTAACCCTTTGAGGGCCAAAGTCTATTTTTGTCCCTACATAAAATAAACCCCTGTCAATTTTTCTCAGATTTTTGCCAAAATTTTGAGAAAAAAATGTAGCCAATGAAATATGATGTCTATTTGGTCAAAATTATCAAAACATTACAGAAAAATTCATAAAAATTGGTAAAACTTTGCACTACAATTTTGGCAGGAGAAAATTACAGCGCTCAAAGGATTAAGCCACTCATGGAGAGATCTGCGACCCTGACAGTGGCAGACACACTTGAACTGTCAACGATGTTACGGGGCGAAAAAGTGAGGGCATTTCCAAACGTTCTCAAATGACACAATGGCTGTAGCTTTCGACAATCCTGCGATGTTAATCTGGAAATAACTTGTATTGCATCTTCTGCACATCGAAGCGTTGTAAATAACGTACACGAACCCTTTGAAAGTTTTATCCGTTTGGCAAAACATACCATGCATATCAGAACGGTGCAATGATGAATCGGTGTGCGGACGTGACTTCTGCACCAGCTTGTACCTTATATCCATCAAAAGTAGACAGGTTGCCATAACTCCTGCATTTTTAAGTGGCGGTTGAGTCCAACAAAGTGTGTAGAGCAAGTATGAGGAAAAGCATGAATCTAAACCATTGCCCTACAATCATTATTGCCTGTCAACAGCTTGTTTAAAAAATCAGTATCATGTATTATAGCGAGTCGGTCAAAATAGACTGACCCTACGCTTCGACTTGCCCGGTGATATGCGATGCCGATAACGAAGTTGATAGTTCTGAAATGTTGATCCTATTTAAATTAACAATCTACGTCATGAAATGTCAGAATGTTTTCACATTTTTATTCCAAACATGCCCTTTACAGCCAGAGATGCTGGCCATCTTAAGAGATCGATAGCGTCTGTCTCTCAAACGACCGAAGAAGACATCGCTGAAGTGATACGAATATGGGAAGGTATGTCCACTTGGCAATGAGTTCACTTATTCCATTCCATTGTCCAGGGCACTCGATCTATGATATACAATGCAAAGTTTGACAACGAAGATTGTTAGGGGGTGTGTTCTTTGTAAAAGTTGTGCAGACCTTTTGCATCCAACACTACATGACCAAAATGTCGGAGAAATCAGTTTTGTTTGGACACTTATAATCCTTTCTAAGGGAGGTGGCTGTACTATTGCTAAAGATGAAAATCTCTATAGACAATTACTTATTTGTTCTGTGTCACTACAATTCAGATTTCATTGAAAATCCGCAAAACAGAAATTAATCAGTTCTACTCTCTACGGTGTATCGTGGGTTTTTGGTGACGTAGAGAGTGTTGCCGTAAGTTCATTTTTTTTCAAATCCATGAAAGGCAAATATTGAACACATCTCTCTTCCGAGATCTAGTGATGCATTGCTGAGCATATTCGATTTGTAACTATCTGATATCGAGGCAAACCACAATCAACGCATTTGCGTAATATGTTAGGAACAGTGCTCACTAAAACCGTCTGTTTAACCCTTTCACCACCATAGTTTGGTCCAAACCCATTGTTATCAATGGGAAGTGTGGACCTGTATACAGGGAATTGGGGTGAACAGGTTAAAAGTAGAATGCGCCTCGACGACAGATATTCGGACTCTCAAACTTTAACGATATTCTTTTGGCCTACCACTTGTGAGCGCTCATTTTGAATCTGAAGAAGTGAAAAAGATTTTCACCGACTTATAGTTTATTTGTTAAACTCGGGAATTTAACTTTTCTCCATAGAGATAACACAGGGATGGCGGCCATTTTGAATTTCAAATATCGGCTAATCTTGTGTAATTTGTTTCTCTTATACGAAAATTTGCATTGTGACCCCAGATTCTTACTCTTGATTTTAAAAAAGATTGAATGGTTGAAAGTTTGGCTGAGGAAAGCTTGTGCAAAAGTTCAAATCTTTCATTTTCTTGGCGCGACCTACCTCATTGAAGGCCATTCTACTGACACTCTCTGCGCTGGCATAATACCAACGTTAGAGATTACAAGTCAGAAATTTTCTCAGCAGCTTCAACAACACAGGAGTTGACAACAACGGAAGAAGTCACAACAACTGCTGAGTGGACAACCATCGAGGCAACAACAAGTACTCCAGCAGAGACTACGACAGATATGGAAACGACAATTGAGCAGACGACCATACCGGAGACAACAACTCAAGACAGGTCTACGACAGAAGGTAAAATATCTTTGTTTTGTTTGCTTTGTTTTGCTTTAAAACGGTACTAGGTGTGTAATCGAAGGAAACGTACGAAAAATCGCGTTGCAGGAAACATTTTCCCCAACATTTTTAGTAAATTTTCCTCTCATAAAATATATATGTTGCATGAATAACATGACAAATAATATCAATTTTTCCCCTAAATTCAATTTCCTTTTAACGAAATGACAACAACGGTAGAGGCCACCACGACTGCTGAAATGACAACCACTGACGTAACAACCGCTGAACCAACTACTACAGAGGAGCCAACCACCACAGATATAACAACGGAGCCTGAAACAACTACTCCATTAGAGACTACAACACACAAATGGTACACGACTACAGAGGAGACAACAACGGTATTGCAGACAACAACAGAAGACTGGACCACGACAGAAGGTTAAGTGTATGGCCTCTGAGTCAGTTATTTTTTGTTGAAACATATAAATTGGATCAGGTTATCAAGGATATGAGACTGAATTTTTCACAATGTCTTAAAATATTTTAAAGATATTTCTTTTTTTAGACAATTTATCTCATATGAAATAAACTTTGAGAAATCAGTGTTTTTTTCTGAATTTAATTGGTCGTTACAGAAATGACAACAACGGTAGAGGCCACTACAACTGCTGAAATGACAACCACTGAGGTAACAACAGCTGAACCCACTACTACAGAGGAGCCAACCACCACAGATATAACGATGTCAGTGCATACAACTACTCCATTAGAGACCACAACAGACATGTACACGACTACAGAGGAGACAACC
Source organism: Ptychodera flava (assembly GCA_001465055.1). NCBI lineage: Eukaryota > Metazoa > Hemichordata > Enteropneusta > Ptychoderidae > Ptychodera > Ptychodera flava. Next base: position 1,041 of record LD353982.1, on the reverse strand, counting down.
ACGGCATTGCAGTCAACAACAGCAGACTGGACCACATCGGAAGGTACAGATTGCTTGTTTACTCTTGTTTCGCAGAGACCTTTGTTACGGTGGGCCCTTGGCCCAGTTGACACCTTAAATTCGCCAAGAGAGAGGTCGAAAAGCGACTAAACCCGGAGATTCAAAATAATGTGAACACGGCCCAAAATGTTTCTTATCTAAACACAATTTTGGCCAGGCCTCGGGTCTAAATGTGAACCCTTATGTGGGACAAAATTTTGGAAATGCTTTCCAAGTCTGATGTTTAAAATTAAGAATCCGCAAAGTATTTGTGCGATGTATTAATACCTTCAAAAATCAATATTTCTTTCTTGATTCGAATTTCCTGCTAAAAGAAATGACAACAACGGAAGAGGCCACCACAACTGCTGAAATGACAACCACTAGTACTGAGGTAACAACAGCTGAACCCACTACTACAGAGGAGCCAACCACCACAGATATAACGATGTCAGTGCATACAACTACGCCATTAGAGACCACAACAGACATGTACACGACTACAGAAGAGACAACCTCGGCATTGCAGACAACAACAGAAGACTGGACAACGACAGAAGGTTAAGTGTATGGCCTCTGAGTCAGTTATTTTTTGTTGAAACATATAAATTGGATCAGGTTATCAAGGATGCCAGACAGAATTTGTCACCATATCTTAAAATGTTTTAAAGCTATTTCCTTCCTTTATATATTTTTATCTCAGATGAAATAAACCTTTGAAATCTATGCGTTTTTAGCTCACATTTGGTATATGTATATATACCAAACAGAGCTTATATGGTAGGTCGGCGGTATCTGAATGTATGTTAGTAAGTGCGTATGTATGTCCGTCCACATCAAAAACTCAAAAACCGCAGCACCTACCATCTTAGTATTTGGTGTACAGGTACACAAAGGGTTGGAGATGTGAATATGTCAGTGTCAAAAATATGGAAACGAGGTAAGTAGTAAAGAAAAGGTGGTCAACTGTGATTAATAAGAATTTTACACCCCATTTTATTC
>LD353981.1:0-21104 GCA_001465055.1 Ptychodera flava | reverse complement strand
AACACCAATGACGCTGTCATAGTCTTCCACACATTTTTAACGTCCGAACAACAACGCTTTTAGAGGAGCACAGCAATCTAACATGAACCTTTGACTACATATAGTCAGGCGACTGATGGTCAACATATCTTTACCAAAAAACACTAAATTCTAAGATTACAAAACTCAATCAATGAGAAGAAAAAACAACATAAAAGATACATTAGTTAAGCCAAGACTTCACAAAGTAACGAACGAACACCAAGGACGGCGCAATGAAAGCGTCTTCAACACAAGCACAGTCAGTCCCTCTATCCACAAGCAACAACAATTTGAACAAAGACATTCTAACAACACTAGCTGTTACAAATTTACATCAATCAAATACGAACCATAAAACACGTACATAAACTCAAGCGACTGATGAAGGAACATCTCAGGGTTCCGAAACGAAAGCGCCAAAGGATCACGTTGTCTCAGATATGACAGGTCCGGCACCCTCCTTACATTAAATGCGCACACAATAGAACACAAACAAACAAACAATCAACATGAAAAATGGCACAGAAAACGATACACGCCAAACACTCAACAACAAACAAAACACAATATATAAACTAAACACAATCAAGTATTTGATATGTGTAGCCACTTTCCCTTTATTTTACTACAAATAGAACTACACGAACACCACAGTCAGTGGTATCTATTACCTAAAGTACACAAAACTCCTCCGCTATTAGCGGTTGTTCAAGTCCTACACACAACATCTCTGAATTCATAGACTACTGCATTAAACCGATCGTCGCCAAATAAAAAAAACCATGAATATACGGAAAACAGGCACACTTTCAGAGTTCCGAACAACGATTCTTGTTACGCTTGACGTATGTACACAAACACAATGCACGATGAAGCAATCAAACTAGTCCGCAAAGCCTTACATGAAAGACAAATCGTTTACAAAATCAAAAAGCCACCCACGGAGTCTCACGGAGTCTCACTAATACTCAAAGGGAACATATTCGGATTCGACAACAAATTCTAGCAACAAACCTGCGTATGGCTCCCAATCATCTCCAGAAATAGCCGACATTACATTCTACAACATGAAAATGTAAATAATCCAACGGTACGGAACACAAACAGCAATCTGGTACAGATTCAGAGACGACATTTTCATGATCTTTCATGGAACACAACATGATCTAGTCGAATTCATTGCCGACATCAATAAACAACAACCGACATTCGAATTTTCATATGAAAGTTCGCCACAAGAGCTAACATATCTTGATCTAGTCATTTTCAAGGGCCAGAGATTTAACAGCAAACAAATTATTGACACCAAAACACACACAAACCCCCCAGATACATTCCAATTCCTCTGCAAAGATTCATGTCTTCCTATAGCAACATTCAAAGGAGATCATTAAAGGCGAAACATTAAGATACTGCAGAACGTGTAACAACAAAGAGGACTTCGACAAAAAAGTAAACTTTTTCACAGAAAAACTAAGAGAACAACAAACAGATACAACAATTATGAAATATCGCAAATAACGAACACAATAAATCACGAAAACCGACAAGAACTGCTCAGAGACGGACAAAATATCACACACAAACAACAAAACATTAGTCGCGTTTTTTCTTTCGAACATTTGTAACCCAGTACCACTGATATTCACCCTAATATGTAAAGCCTGCGTCAAACATTCCAAAAAATGAACGATCCATTAGGTTTTGGAGAGATCGGTCATTTGGTTTTGTTGTTTTGATTTCCGTAAAAAATGGCGGTTACGGTGGCTCACCTGCATTCCAAAGCTGTAAACGGCGTTTTCTTACTTTACCAGTCGCCTGATAATAAATCTTTACGACAGGTAAAACATGAAACGCGGTATTTATGTTGGTGTTTGGGTGGATTGTATTCAAACCAAGTCGGTAAATCTTTAAAAAATTAAATCATTTGTCATATTTCCTCTTGTATCTCTCCTAGTACAAATCTATTTGGAATTTAGCAGCCAATGCCGGGTTTTAAAAATTTCTAAGAAATTGAACGCGTTACTTTTGAGTCTGCGAAGTTCTGCCGAGTCCGGGAGAAACGCCCCTGTATAGCGTTCATCCGACTCACTCGTTTCACATGAAAACAGAACACAAATCATGGCGTTCACCCAACTAAAGCATTCACAAATCACGGACTTGAACCAAGTCTAATTTGTGGAGGCAAGACTTGACAACGACGCTTTAACAGCATCTTCCACACAAGGCTGAACCACAGACAACACCAATGACGCTGTCACAGTCTTCCACACATTTTTAACATCCGAACAACAACGCTTTTAGAGTTGCACAGCAATCTAACTTGAACCTTTGACTACATATAGTCAGGCGACTGATGGTCAACATATCTTTACCAAAAAACACTAAATTCTAAGATTACAAAACTCAATCAATGAGAAGAAAAAACAACATAAAAGATACATTAGTTAAGCCAAGACTTCACAAAGTAACGAACGAACACCAAGGACGACGCAATGAAAGCGTCTTCAACACAAGCACAGTCAGTCCCTCTATCCACAAGCAATAACAATTTGAACAAAGAAATTCTAACAACACTAGCTGTTAGAAATGTACATAAATCAAATACGAACCATAAAACACGTACATAAACTCAAGCGACTGATGAAGGAACATCTCAGGGTTCCGAAACGAAAGCGTCAAAGGATCACGTTGTCTCAGATATGACAGGTCTGGCACACTCCTTACATTAACTGCGCACACAATAGAACACAAACAAACAAACAATCAACAGGAAAATGGCACAGAAAACGATACACGCCAAACACTAAACAACAAACAAAACACAATATATAAACTAAACAAAATCAAGTAGTTGATATGTGTAGCCACTTTCCCTTTATTTTACTACAAATAAAACTACACGAACACCACAGTCAGTATCTATTACCTAAAGTACACAGAATTCATCCGCTATTAGCGGTTGTTCAAGTCCTACACACGACATCTCTGAATTCATAGACTACTGCATTAAACCGATCGTCGCCAAATAAAAAAAAACGTGCATACGAGATCAACGGACTTTATACGGAAAACAGGCACACTTTCAGAGTTCCGAACAACGATTCTTGTTACGCTTGACGTATGTACACAAACACAATGCCCGATGAAGCAATTAAAGCCCCCACTCAATTATCAGATTTATCTAATATAAATATTATTTACTTGATGAAATTTTCAATGGAAAACAAAAGAATGACAAACTGTTAATGGGCTGTTGACACATTCGCTAATGCCAGAACCTGGGATTGAGAAGGGCGCCTTTAAAGTAGTCAGCAAAACCTTACATGAAAGACAAATCGTTTACAAAATCAAAAAGCCACCCATGGAGTCTATGTTAACTATGCTAACACTCATACTCAAAACAAACACATTCGGATTCCACAACAAATTCTATCAACAAACCTGCGTATGGCTCCCCATCATCTCCAGAAATAGCCGACATTACATTCTACGATCTTAAAATGTAAATAATCCAACGGTATGGAACACAAACAGCAATCTGGTACAACTTACAGACAATCAATGTTTAGCAAATCTGGAATTTTGGCAAACCATAAGTCATTCATGGATAATTTTAATATTACAACAAAGGATGACCATAATAAGTTGCCTAGCTTATACTGGATACCACAGCTCCACAAAACACCGTACAAAGCTAGGTTTATCGCAGGATCTTCAAAATGTTCAACAACAGAGTTATCGAAGATACTGACTTCTGTTCTTTGTACTGTTAAACGAGGACTTCAAGCATACTGTGATGTTGTCTTTTCTCGGAGTGGTATAAATCAAATGTGGATATTAAAAAATTCTGAGGAACTCTTTGAAAATTTGAAATCTAGATCTGTTTCAAAAATAACATCTATTAAAACTTTCGATTTTTCCATATTGTATACCACAATACCACATAATAGATTGAAAGAACGCTTGAAAAACATCATGAACCAAGCATTTTTCTACAAAAACGGTTCATGTAGTATTAGGGTATAATTCTACATATTTTGTTAAAAATATTACTAACGCTAAAGTGTTTTATGCCGAGAAAGACATTATCAATATGCTTGATTTCCTCATCGACAACATATTTGTAGAATTTGGAGGACACATTTTCCAACAGTGTATAGGCATTCCTATGGGCACTAACTGTGCTCCCTTGCTTGCCGACTTATTTCTGTTCTCATACGAGGCAGAATTTATCCAGAACCTAATCACACAGAAAATGGTCTCTGTAGCTAGAACGTTCAATCTAACATATAGATACATAGACGATGTTATTTCAATGAATAACTCTGAATTCAGTAAATATCTCGCTATGATTTATCCTCCAGAATTGGAGATTAAAGAAACTACAGAAACGGCCTTTTCTGCTTCATATCTGGACATTTTACTTGAATTTGACTCTAATGGTCACCATTCTACTAGGCTATATGACACGAGATGATTTCAACTTTAGTATCATCAATTTTCCACACATCATAAGTAATATTCCACTCTAACCAGCTTATGGGGTATACCTTTCCCAGCTTATTCGATATGCTAGAGCATGCAGTTCATATGGTGATTTTGTAGAGAGACATGGCCATCTCTCTTAAAAACTGTTAAAACAAGGTTACACCAGAGCAAGACTTGTCTCTACACTCAAACGCTTTTTGGCTGGTATCGCAAGCTGGTAGATAAATACAATATCTCTCTTCGACAAATGATCACTGATGGCATCGGTGACATGGGGCCTTAGTTAGTGACCACCACCTATCTGACTTATAGATTGATATATGGCGGGTGCCACATGTGGGGCAGGATGCGCTTACTATTTTCGCAACATCTGACATCACTTCTTGGTCTTCTGGCCAGAGGTCCATATATCTTTCTTTCATGAATATGACTTTGTTTGTGTACCGTCTATTTACTGTCTGTTCTGTGCTGTTTTGTGTCTATGTTTACAACTATATTGTCTTACGAATTCTGACCTACTGTCATTGGATTATGGATTGGTATGATTGCGATTATTCAGAGACGACATTTTCATGATCTTTCTTGGAACACAACATGAACGAGTCGAATTCATTGGCGACATCAATAAACAACAGTCGACATTCGAATTTTCATATGAAAGTTCGACACAAGAGCTAATATATCTTGATCGAGTCATTTTCAAGGGCCAGAGATTTAACAGCAAACAAATTATTGACACCAAAACACACACAAAAACAACAAATACATTCCAATTCCTCTGCAAAGATTCATGTCTTCCTATAACAATATTCAAAGGAGATCATTAAAGGCGAAATATTAAGATACTACAGAACGTGTAACAACAAAGAGGACTTCGACAAAAAAGTAAACTTCTTCACAGAAAAACTAAGAGAACAACAAACAGATACAACAATCATGAAACATCGCAAACAACGAACACAATAAATCACGAAAACCGACAAGAACTGCTCAGAGACGGACAAAATATCACAGACAAAAACAAAACATTAGTCGCGTTTTTTTCTTTCGAACATTTGTTACCAGAACCACTGATATTTACCCTAATATGTGAAGCCTGCGTCAACCATTTCAAAAAATGAACGATCCATTAGGTTTTGGAAAGATCGGTCATTTGGTTTTGTTGTTTTGATTTCCGTAAAAAATGGCGGCTACGGTGGCTCACCTGTATTCCAAAGCTGTAAACGGCGTTTTCTCACTTTACCAGTCGCCTGATAAAAACTTTTACGACAGGTAAACATGAAACGCGGTATTTATCTTGGTGTTTGGGTCGATTGTATTCAAACCAAGTCGGTAAATCTTTAAAAAATTAAAACATTTTTCATATTTTCTCTTGTATCTCTCCTATTTCATACAAAGCTATTTGGAATTTGGCAGCCAATGCTTAAAAATTTCTAAGCAATTGAACGCGTTACTTTTGAGTCTGCGAAGTTCTGCCGAGTCCGAGAGAAACGTCCCTGTATAGCGTTCACCCGACTCACTCGTTTCACATGAAAACAGAACACAAATCATGTCGGTCACTCAACTCAAGCATTCACAAATCACGGACTTGAACCAAGTCTAATTTGTGAAGTCAAGACTTGACAACGACGCTTTAACAGCATCTTCCACACAAGGCTGAACCACAGACAACACCTATGACGCTGTCATAGTCTTCCACACATTTTTAACGTCCGAGCAACAACGTTAGAGGAGCACAGCAATCTAACATGAACCTATGACTGCATATAGTCAGGCGACTGATGGTCAACATGTCTTGACCAAAAAAACACGAATTCTAAGATTACAAAACTCAATCAATGAGAAGAAACAACAACATAAAAGATACATTAGTTAAGGCAAGACTTCACAAAGTAACGGACGAACACCAAGGACGGCGCAATGAAAGCATCTTCAACACAAGCACAGTCAGTCCCTCTATCCAACGTTAGAGGAGCACAGCAATCTAACATGAACCTATGACTGCATCTAGTCAGGCGACTGATGGTCAACATGTCTTGACCAAAAAAACACGAATTCTAAGATTACAAAACTCAATCAATGATAAGAAAAAACAACATAAAAGATACATTAGTTAAGGCAAGACTTCACAAAGTAACGAACGAACACCCAGGACGCAATGAAAGCGTCTTCAACACAAGCACAGTCAGTCCCTCTATCCACAAGTAACAACAATTTGAACAAGACATTCTAACAACACTAGCTAATATAAATCAGGCACTTCTAAAACACTAGCACATAATTGAGACAGATGAAATACTTAAATGAGCAATAAGAGCGTTCTCCGACACAATTCCAAAGATCGAATTTAATAGACGTGTCACGAATGGCTCTATTGAAAATACTTCTTTATTTTCAAAAGGCACTGAACATAAAAATAAGATGCATGGACATGAACGCAAAAATAGGAAAAATGATTATAAGTTTAAATACATTCTACCCAATTGCGTTTTATTTGCCATATGAGAACCTTTCATCGTATTTTCTACAGTTCGGATTCGAGCCTCGTTTCAAAAGTCTAAAACGTCGCCTTCGATGCAAGAAACGTTATCCGCCATTGAAGTCTTCGAGTTGTCCGAATATCTTCACCATCTGTCTCACAGAAGATGGAGTAAACTCTTAATCTGTGAACAAATTGAAAAGTGATACATCATAGCTACACTTTCGGATAAGAACCTGCAATAACAAAACTCGAAGGCGCGGAGTGGTGCCCTTAACGTATGGTTCAGCTTATCTCTTAGTGATTTTGTCATTCAAACGAAAGCGGTCTTTCATACTGACCAAAGTGACCGATAAATGTTAGCAGTAACAAGTTAGCGCGCACTATTTCGTTCTTATTCACGCCAGTCTATTGCATTAAGTATGTTTTGTAATAAAGCACAGAAATTCTACTCTCATACTTGTATAATTAGAGGGGTTAAGTGAACGTAAGGTTTCTCATTACTAAGTTAAACCACTCGAACAAGGGAGAATCGCCAAAAGCGTATGTGTACGAGCTTCTGAAGATATACAATATGAATTCTCTGTCTGAAAGAAGTCTTCTAACCTCCAAGGTAAAACAGGCATCGACACAGGTTACGAAATGCGTGGTGTTGTATAGAACGTTAAGAGCGATTGAACGTTAACTACAATTCGTATACTTGGAGTTTCATGCTTTTTGAAAAGTATCATAGTAATTCCAATATGAAAATAATATGCAGCGTTCCTTGGAGTATATGTATATACTTACAAGCACTGACATCCATAGCTTTTTGTCATTTTCGGGATGCACTTGGGCAACGGCATTTTCGGAAGCGTCTCCCATCTTATACTCTCTGTCGCCCTTCTCCTCAGAGTCTTGTTCCAAGAATTCATCAATCGGTGTAGGTTGTGCCCTGACACTACGCCCGTACCTAATATTTGAAAAGAATGTCGGGAAATCAAAAGGCAAGCATAATCAAGAGAAAGACTGGGCTCAAGAGAGAAGGTAAAAGCGTGTACAGCATTGTGATTGAACAAATTCTTAATCACGTATAATAAATCATATCATGTAAATGCTGTTACGCCGACTGATGGTGTCATCTTAATTTAGTAATGTGATTACGCAGCTATAAGCAAAGCTACTTCTTGAAGTTACAGGTAAAGAATTGAATGTTCATGTTGTTGTTTTTTTTAACTTGTACAATTGACAACTAGTATGTCAAAAAGTTCCCTTAATACCACGTTTTAGGCCTTTAAATGACTCGATTAAATCCTAGTAAATCTCAAAATCGTTCCACATTCAAAATAAGTATTATGAATATTTTAGCTCGCCTCGTTGAAGATATATTTAACATATACTAGACAGTAACCTACCGAAAGTAAGACTATTTAGGAATATCGTTGAAAAGTGTCCATTCACCTCACTGTCACACTTTAATAAGGAAATTAATGCGGATAAAAACAAGGGTAAGGCATATTGAATACGGACGGCTGTATGGATTTTGTACATTTGTCAGTCTCGGCGGCTTCAAGATTGGGCCCCGTCTGTTCCTAAGTGTAAGGCAAACGATGCGCCTGTACCTGTCTGCTCATCGGGAGTCGTTGCCCAGACGCGCCAACACTGATTTCGTTCAAACTTTGCACAAGGAATGCATGTCAATTAGTTTTGTAATACGATCCAATATCTACTACGCCTGGGTACGTATGTCACATTAATTTCTTTTATGACATATTCCAATGGCCGTCCAGATGTTACGTTGTTATGAAATGTATCAAGACTGGAAATTCTTCATATCCACAGACATTTCTGCGATAGTTCTAATGAAGAATAGTAAAGTAAAATATACTGTGACATAAAAATACGTGTCATTTTGTTTCACTCTGTGGCTACTCGGAGGCTATTATACTATAAACGAGTGGATCAATAGGTTTTTTAATGATACGAGAAAAATACATTAGGTAATGAATGTATATAGTGCACGGAGACAGTGTCATCGTTAATGACTTGTTTAGGGCCTTTAAGCGATGAAAAACATGTTTGCATTGTCGCTATCTTTCAAAATGTTGAACATTTTAGCATCTCATTTTGACGACAAAGGTCAATATTTGAGCTCACAGATGTACGCAAAATACTCTAGTAAAATAGTAAAAGATGGCAATTTCAAGTACTTCCCTAGAATATCTCTATCTTAACCTATGTTTCACTACAGTTTTGAGTAGCATATTCGGAAGGCCTGCTGTCGTGCTGTTTGATCATGGAGTCCGGTGAAGCAGCCCGTGCGACTTTGCGCCATGTGCAAGCAATATGATCTCTAATCGCCGCAAGCTACCGCACCCCTAGTCCACTCTACTTGAAGGATGTTCACTCATCGACACTACAGGTTACTAGGCCTTCCAATAAAAAGCTCCGGAATCGCCACCAGGTTTTAATCAATGTCAGTTATCGGCAGTCAGAATTGAAATAACACCTCAAAAATGTTGAAAATGCAGTGTGTAGCTTGATCTCTTTTGTTCATCCTACATTTGGAAATACATTTTGCATGTGTATCCCAAAATGTATGTGCCAGTTGTCATGTATAAAATCTCGATGGATGTTTGTAGCAGTATGTGAAAACATCACAGACAAGGGAATGGTCTCTTTATGTCGTAAATCTGAATCTTTTAGGTAATACGACAATGATTAGAGTAGATTACGATATATCTATGTAAGTTGGATGTATGTAACTTTACATCTACGTTTTTGTCTCCTCTTGCATTTCTTTGTAAGGTCAAATGGATGGGAAGTTAGCAAAACTGATGAAATAAAGACAATCCCTTCATCACGGACAGCGAGACTTATGGCACCTTTGGGAGACTGGAGGCATTCCACTGCTGATAACGAAAGGAAATAGAAAACGTTTTATCATGTCAACACAATCAAAGATAAATCACTTTGGTGACGTAGTGCAATTGGCGACCCCTCGTCATTCCACATCCTCAGTGGAATGAATATTTAATGAAGAAGGTTATTAAACTTCTAGATCCCTACAACTTATAGTGAACTCTATCTGGCGCAATGATAGAGGTGTTATCGTTAATTGGTTGAAATGTATTGTCGGCATTGTCAGACATAGAAATATGCTCTCACGTCATCGGAATCACACTGTATTAGAATGGACGACAAGATTAGTACAGAAACTTCACTTCTATTACTATCAATGTATTTATGCATCGATCTGATACTGTGTGATAAAGTGATAGAATCGGATCAATGGATTAGTATCTCATCCTGTGATTGTTAGACTTCGAAAAATGTCTTGAAATTCCTCGTCAAGCTTCGTATGCAAATGATCTTTTGTAAATGCTCTGTAACCGCTAACATTTCACATTATTTCTATAACTTAAGTTTAAAAGCAAATTTTTACCAAACATCGAATAAAGCAACAATCAAATTCATGATTACGTCCACTACATGGGTCGTAGATTAAATATGTTTTCTTTCCATTGCTTAAGTTTTCATTATAATTTTTTGTTCGTAGACAATTAGATGCCTCTTTATTTGCCTTTTCTGTTTTACTAGGTTAGTCAACTAAGGTACTAGTAATTAGGGTGCCTGCCTATATTTGCACAGCGGAGACATATTCTACTACGCTCTTAGTAAAGTATCCACTTCATAAGCTCTTCTTCAATAAATCTTGCTGTATAACGTCTGTAAAGTGTCACTATCCGCTCGGCACAAACAAAGGGGTTAAAACATTTAATGAAGCGTACAGTCTAGGAATAAGAATCGGCGATTAACATCTTCGCTACTTAACTTGGCAGATTGCTTCACAAACACAATATTCTAAACGGTTATTTCCAGTGCAGTACATAGAACATGTCCACTAGACAAGGTGTTGTGTTCCAACCTACTATATTAGTGAAAGTTGTATGTATGTATGTATGTATGTATGTATGTATGTATGTATGTATGTATGTATACACATACTGAACAGTCGATATGTCTAACTCAATTTCTCTTAATTTCAGAAATCAAGCGAACAGACAGTAAAGTTTTCTGGAGATGTTACGTTGACTTCAGTGTTCGTTGAATTTATAAGGCATGCTAAATTAACAAGTTTTGGTCATTGCATTTGATCAGCTGAAAAAGGAAACAAAACCGATTGAATACGAAAGTAAGACAAAAGTTCTGGCTCGCGTCCTCAAAAAATCAAAACATAAATTTATTACGCTTGATTGTCTTCTTCTTTTTGGGTGATTTAGTTTTTTATTTGATGCATGCCTGGGAATCATACCGAGATCAAATAAGGCAGCGCTAGTGCCCTTCACTCTCTATGTCAGATATTTCGCGTGAAAAACTTTTAGCTCTTTCCTATTAGCTTCACTGAGCTGAATGTCGAACTTGTTAACCAACCATCGTCTGTATTGAAGTTTATGTAAAAGTTGACCAAAGTTAAACATGATTCGTGTTATGTATACGATTTCCCAGAATCATAAAGGAAGAAAAATATCTATCAGTCTCACTCATTTGTTATGACAACTAGGTACGCAACTAAATTTAGTTTGTTTTTTAAGTCTGAACAAATTGACTAGCTGTTGTTGGTGATAATCTGTACAGACAATGGTCAGAGTTACAGTCATGAACTTACCTAAGGGTGTCGATGTACCGTCTGTAGGCTCTCAGAGCAATGAGGTACTGCTGCCACTCTCGAAGGTTCGCACCATCTGATGGCGGGATGGGTTGAACAGGTGAGCCTCGCTTGTCTATCTCGCCGTACAGCACGCTGCCATCTGTAGAACATACCGCAGCACAGACGACCACGGCGAGAAGAAGAAGAACGGAAAACTTCAAGTTCATCGTGTATGTCTGTTGATCGTGGCGAAAGAACGAAGAATGGCAGCGCTGTCTCCTTTTTATACTCTACAAAGGGCTGAAAACGAAATATGCAAAATGGTGACCCTTACAAAAAAGTGAGTTATGGCCGATTTGATTCAGTTTTAGCTTCCTTCCCACGGAAAGTTTGTGACGCTTTTGCGTGGGTATTTTACGAAGAGACGAGCTAGCACCGTTTAATAGACTCAAAGACTATTAATTCAGCTGTCAATAGTTAGAATCTATCGTGCGGATCGTGATTTCGTTATCTGATAAGGTGGCGACTTTCCGTAAACACTTGCCGGATTTTGTGTGATGACCAGAGATGGCTCGCCTGATGTCAGAATGAAAATATCACTTTTGACGACGTTTAATGTTGGCAATGATGCATGCAAGATTTCCTATTACTTTTGTAGGATTAATTTACAGTCAACCAGGATGTGACCATGGGCAAAAGATAGCTTTGTCATTAATTTTCGGAATTTGCAAAAGTGTCACATTTGGCCGATGGTGTCGTTAGGCGTAGCCTACTTGCAGCAACTTATTTTCATCCCTCACCTCAGCAGTTAGCGATAGTAAGAAGAGCTATAGAATAGCAGGGAACAGTGCTTTAGATACATGGAAACAAAAATGAGATCCCATCACGTGTATACTCACCAACACTTCGGCTCGGCATGCACAATGGTATGCGAGACAAGACTGTTGCTGCTGCAGAGTTCTGGCAAGATCTGTGATCAGCTCTGTCGTCACCTGTAAATATAGATATAATTACTAAAGTTGGAACCATATAAGTTCTTCCATCTTCCAAGTAGGTCTTGACATATCTAGATAACATTGACAAACAAGTTAGGATGTATGTAGGGAAACTTTCTTGTTTTCTCTGTGATGTTTACGGAGGAAATATACACGTGGTTATAGGGATAGAAGGATATTCGATTAGTAAAACCTGATATTTTCATTGCTGTATTAAAAATCTCCATGAAGATGTTATTAAGGTATGCAGCTCGAAAGTGAAAGACTTAAACTTTTGCTCAGAATTTCTCAAACGAAACTTTCAACCATTCTCTTACCAAATCACTAATAAAAATCAGGGGTATTTGAAATTCAAAAATGGCCTCCAACCCTGTGTTAACTCTATGGGGTGAAAATAAACTTTTGGATTTCTGGAAAACTGAGACGGTGAAAGTTTTTTTCTTTCTCCGAGAGCTTTAAAATGAGCCTCATGAGTGGTACATCAGAAAAGAATGGTAGAAATTTGAGAGTCCAAATATCTGTCCCCAAGGCGCGTTCTACCTTAATGGGCGTAATCTAACGAGAAATTGATTGACTGACAAAGATACAGCAAGCTGATCATACAAAACTACGTTAGAAACATGCACATGCCTTTGGAAAAAAAACGCAATGAGCCCGAAATGAAATAGTCGACTTTATCGTATAAATTTCCTAATGCCGTCGAGTTTACTTTCTTTTAACCTGTATCTTTTTTAATTTAACCGCCAAAACAATACCATCCAATCTTCGAAGAGTTGTTTTGGTTTTCCGTCATTTAACCATACCTATTTAAGCTAACAATTCTCCAGTGGTTAATAAACTCAGAACCCCCGTAAATTATATATTTTCGGAAAGCCTAGATATAGGGAAACATTTTGGTCACCATAGTGTCACCACTTTTTACATAACTATCACGTGACAGGTAATTTGCATAACCTTTCCAAAATGTTTTGTTTCAATGCTTTTAGATATGTGGCTGAATTTTGTGTCGAATGATAGTTATGTAAATAATGGTGACATTGCGGTTACCAAAATGTTGTCCTATATCCATGCTTTCAGAAAATGTATAATTTACGGGGGTTGTGAGCTTTTTAAGCACCAGAGAATTGTTAGATTAAAAAGGTCAATTTCTTGTCTTGGAACCTTAATGCTCGGTGGTGGCTTTGGCCGATTAAATTTAGGAGCTCCTGTGTACACATGCGGCGGCCATATTTGAGTTGCAACTACCTATACGTTGGAATTCTAAGTACTGCCTTCGTCGCAAATGTTTAAAAAAAAGTTCTATGGTCAAACTTCCCTTGAGCATTTCATAAGTTGCATTTTATTTTCAGGATGCAATCGTACAAAAAGAAAAGAAGATACAACTAATGGGGCTTTAAGACAACGTTTATGGGAAGCTAAGAAAATTGATGGGTGAAATGTTGTAATATCGAATATTTAAGTCTCGGTACAATCTTGTGGAATGAAACAAAATGCATTCCTGTAAGCCCATTCACTATTTCACTTAATGACACAAAGTGCTGTTGAACTACGGTTGCATGTAAAATGGCAGTACTGCATGTTACTTTTATAACCATTGTCGTTCTAAATTTAAACAAGTCATCGTTGATGACACAGTCCCCGCTTATCCATTTTGTTATAATCTTTTGTGTTTAGGAAGCTGTGGTCTAGGTCGCTTTGGAATGACATCGATGCAACGGTTGCATCAGGCCTGTGACTTGCATAATAAAGTTATCTGAGGAACATTCAATAAATGACTCATCTCTGCCGGTAATGACCACTGAAGGAACTTTTGATTACATCACACATAATGATGCCCTCACTGCCTCTAGTGTCATGACGGCACATACTATACACATGGTTTGGTGGAATTTTCGAAATGGTATGGGATCAGGTATGTTGTTGTAATCAGCCATCAGCCATTTCGGATCATATAATGAAACAAATTAATGTGCACAAGAATGCAGCCATAGTATTTTATCTTCGTATCACGTTTGAACAAAATCAGTCCATCGAGAGACAGTGACCTATGTTTATGTTTCAAAGACATAAAAAAATCACACCAAAATTGAAATCAAATGGCTGTCTATTGACCATATGGATCATAGCACAAAATTAGTAGACATGCATATGTATGCCATAGTACTTTATCTTTGTACCAGGTCTCAACAACATTGGTTAAGGAATATTTGCATATGATTAAGCCTCAAAGACATGAGAAAATCCAAAAATGACCATCGGGCAGCAATATTGGAACATGTCACGAAGTACATTGACATGTATGCCATAGTGCTTGATCTTTGTGCCAAGTTTGGACAAAATGGGTGCAATGACCTTTGAATTACGCTTCAAAGACATGCAAAATTCCAACAAAATGGCAGTTCTGCAGCCATATTGGATCCTATTGCAAGGTTAATTGATACATGCATATGCATGCCATAGTACGTGCTTTGCCTTTGTGCCAAGTTTGAACAAAATCGGTTCAAGGATGTTTGAGTTACGGTTCAAAGACATGAAAAAATCACAAAAAAATGGCCGCCTGTCAGCCATATGGTGTTCATATGAAGGGCATAATGTTTTGCTTTTGTGCCAAATTTGAACAGAATCGGTTCAAGGATGTTTGAGTTATGGTCCAAAGACATGAAAAATCGCAATCACGCCCATATTGGATCGTATTGCAATATAATTCGACATGCATTTGTAGGCCATAGTGTTATGCCTTTGTGCCAAGTTTGAACAGAATCGGTTCAAGGATGTTTGAGTTACGGTTCAAAGACATGAAAAATCGCAAACAAAATGGCCGCCTTGCGACCAAATTGGATCGTATCGCAAAATAATTTGACATGCACATGTAGGCCATGGTGTTATGCCTTTGTGCCAAATTTGAACAGAATCTGTTCAAGGATGTCTGAGTTATGGTCCAAAGACATGAAAAATCGCAACAAAATGGCCGCCTCGCGCCCATATTGAATTGTATCGCAAAGTTATTTGACATGGATATGAAAGCGATAGTGTTATGCCTTTGTGCCAAGTTTGAACAGAATCTGCTCCAGGATGTCTGAGTTATGGTCCAAAGACGTGAAAAATCGCAACAAAATGGCCGCCTCGCGGCCAAATTCGATCGTATCACAAAATAAATCGACGTGCATCTGTAGGTCATAGTTCTATGCCTTTGTGCCAAGTTTGAACGAAATTGGTTCAGCAGTCTGAGAAACTGTTGATGACGGACGGACGGACGGACGGACGGACGGACGGACGGACGGACGCACAGACGGGACCCAATCTATAAGTCCCCGCCGGACTTCGTCCGCGGGGACTAAAAATAGAATATCTAAGCAACAGTACGACATGGAGAAGGTATGATATCTTCAGGAACGTTGACTGTTATGATTTTATTCGTTGGCAAACACAAGAACATATTGATTTACATAAAATACAATAAGAGTATTTAAAAGATGGTGTAATTCTGCACGGTCGCATGCGCAGGTCGGGTGACTTTATAAAGATGTAAATCATTACTACAAACGTGCTAGGTAGGTTCTGACCGGTCTGATACAAACAATTCTTGTAGTCAAGGTTCATTAGCATGCGATTATGCAGACCTATTAACGCCTTGATTTGCATATTGTCCGACCAGTCACTATGATGTTTTCTTCTGATATCTCTATCGTTAACTGGTCCGAATTCTACTGCCAGAGTTCCTCATAAGATTAAGGTTCCAAGACAAGAAATTGACCTCTATCTAACAATTCTCTGGTGGTTAATAAGCTCAGAACCCCCGTAAATTATATATTTTCGGAAAGTCTAGATATAGGGGAAGATTTTGGTAACCCCAGTGTTACCTTTGTTTCCATAACTATCACGTGACAGTTAATTTGCATAACCTTTCAAAAATCGGTTTTCCCTGTTTTGTCGCAATACCTCAAAATATCCAACTCAAACCTTCTGGAATGCAAGCTGTTACTACGCTCTTCCAAAGTGTGTTTCAGATTTTTATATCTTGTTTAGTTTTTATTTGAGCACAATTTTGAAGAAATCAACTAGGATAAAATTCACCGCTCTGGAAGTTTTTCTGGCGTAAAATTTGTTTAAGAAGGTTTAAAAAATTCTGAGACTCACTTTGGAAGATTATTAAGACAGCTTGCACTCACACAAATTTCGGCCACATATCACAAAACATAGGGAAAACCCATTTTGAAAGGTTATGCAAATTACCTGTCACATGATAGTTATGTAAACAATGGTGACACTATGGTAACCAAAATGTTCCCCTATATCTAGGCTTTCCGAAAATATATAATTGACGGGGGTTCTGAGCTTATTAACCACTAGAGAATTGTTAGCTTAAAAAGGTCAATTTCTTGTCTTGGAACCTTAAATTAGATTTAACAATTCTTGATTTGAATTTTCTCATTTAAATGAAAAGAAAACTTTGTGTTTGCGATATTCCTCCGCGATTTTCGATCTTTACGGCCATTTAAGTACAACAAACTTTGTCACTATACAAATAAAATTTTATCAATTTGAACAAATCGTACGCAGATTTGAAATATACGTATATATATAAAGTAACGTATATATGTATAATATATATATATATATATATATATATATATATATATATATATATATATATATATATATATATATATATAAAGTGTAAGTATCTTTTACTTCAGTTTCATTCATCTCGCAATCTGCAGACCAGCTTTTCCTTGGGTCTTAGGTCTTTACTCTCATTTAAATGGATAAGAGTGCCATTATACCATGGATCAATTGAATTCATGTTTTAAAAACAAAATTTACTTAACTTTCAGCATACCAACCCTACTGCGAATTTACTTGTGATTAACGTTTTAGGTAAACCCATCATTTTTTTCGCATAAAAAAAATTTCGCAAAACATGGTTTATTTCTTTGTTACGTTTGTTCTAAATAAAGTGATCCGCGTTGACCGTTAACGATTATGCAGGGAAAGAGGTTACAACAGTGTTCGCACTAGCGCGCACGACTCTCACTGGCGTGTTTGTGAGTAATAACCCCCTAGATTTACCCGAAGTACCACGCTTTTCCGTAAATTTGCTGTTGAAAGACCATCTTATCTAACTTATCACATTCAGTCCGGTTACTCTATCGGGCTTAAGTGTATGCCCGAGCTTTTGTGTTGCGGTTATATGATACATCTCTTTGGAAGATTAGCATACTCAGTAGTTAGCGAAGTATGACTACAGAGCGGAGCGAAGCGCTTGGTACGTAATTTAAAGACACAATACGGATGTATCAAACGTATTGCTTGTATAGCAACCTAGCTATCATACACAACGTGTGTGAATTCAATATACACAACAGAGAAAACGTTCAATTCAAAGGCTCCTGGTCTATTCCGTGTATAAGCATGTAAACATCGTAATTTTTATGCATACGTCTTTCACATATAAAACTCTACGAGATCTTAATTGCAGTGTTAATGGTGCGATGTGAGATGCTCTTCATCATCTGGTCCGATGGCAACCTTTTAGTGAGGCACTGCACATCTTTTTGTGTTTTTTTGTTTCCTTTTTTTTGTTTTTTGTTGTTGTTTTTTTTGTAAATCTATATTCATTTTTAGCCTCAGCAATGTTCAATTAAGGTAACTTGATGTTGATAAACTAATGAGATTTCCTTACACGTCCGAAAGACTAAGCTGCATGTCTTCCATCTTAGATGTTCAGTATGAAGATACAGAACGTTAGAGAGATAATAAGACGTTAAGGTATAACTACAGTTACGTTACTTACGTTCAGTTTGTAGGAAACATTGTCTTATCCTGCTCCAAAATTATTATTGTGTCCCAGTTATCAACACAGTCGATATGTGTTAATGTACAGGCAGTTAGATAAGGAGCACAAACATCATTTGCTGTATTTTAATTAAATTAATAAAATTAATTATTAAGATTTGTTGTGTATACTTTCTGTTCTTATATTGTTATTGTGCCAGAATAACTATAAGGAAATTCACCCAGCTTATGATTGGCCTTAACAAACATCACCCTGTGAAAATATCTTGAATTTCCAATGCTTGTAAAAGCTAAAACTTCCTTTAAGATAGAATGTGACTCGAACAGAGATATTCAGACTCTCAAATTTGTCCAATGCCTCTCTCATCTACCGCCTTTTGGGCCTCGTTTTGAACCTCTTGGAGTAAGAAAGAGTGTCACCTTCTTAGTGTTTTCAAAAATCGAACATTTTACTTTTTTCCATAAGCTTAGAGTTGACACAGGGGTGGCTGTCTTTTGAATTTAAAATATCTGTCAATGTTAGGTAGTTTATCTCTAATACCAAAATTTGCATGGTGATCACTGATTTTTATTCTTGATCAGGCAAGACTACGGTTGACAATTTTATTGAGGAAAGTTTAAACAACACCACCTTCGAGGCGCTTACTATCTTTAGACTAGTCTGGCAGAGACCCTGCGATTCGCGTTCTTCCCTGTTGGAACACGCGCGCGCCCTTCAGAGACGCGACGCGAATCCCAGGCGAATACGGCGCTTATCTGACAAAACGTGCTTATCTGACAAAAATAACTAATTACTGCTTGTAGTCTTACTCATTTGTGGAAAGTAATCCCTCACACAATATTTTGTCTGTTAAAACACACAAACGAAATCTTAATTAGAGCATTTTAAAATCACAAACATTACAAAATAGCCATATAATCGTTAAAAAATACAGTAAATTTCAGTTATTGCGTAAAATCGCCGAGCACCTCAATTAATCAGTGTATATACATCGATCAACACATAGAGGCTGTCTTAAGGGGTAGAGGAGAGGGCACGAGGTCACATGAGGTCGTCCGCTCTCACGCGATGGCGGGAGTATCAAAATCATCACAATGGCAAGCAGAGTACCTCTTGTTTTTGTTTTTCATCACCTTCCTCAGTCGCTAATTTTGCCATTTCAGTACATAAATTATACTAAATAAACATGCAAGTGGATGAGAAAAAAACACCTACATGTTGCAATACGGAGTTATCTTCATGGTTTAGGTTAGGTCTCGACTACAGTACAGTACAGTGAGCGAGCGCGCGCGCGAGCCCGGCCGATGGAAGAACAACCACAATAAAAAGAATTAATTATATATCAACAATTTGAAAGTAGTTTACAGAAACAAAATCCTTCGGGTAGAAGACTTCGTATTAAACGTTTAATTGGCACACTCCGTGTACACAAGATCGTACGGAGAGCGAAGCGACATACCACGCGCATTATTGTGCGCTGGCTAAAGTGACTCCCCAGGGTATTGCTAAAAAGAGTTTTGTCAGATAAGCGCATTTTGTCAGTTAGGCGCCGTACAGACGTTCTTGCAAGCGACCGGTCGGATTTCTGCCTGATCAGGGTACTTTATAGAACTCCACACATCCGTTAATCAAAACAAAAATGACAGGTAGCATAGCCAAATAAAATTAAAAATGAAAAACAAAAATATACCGCGTATATAGGTCTACCAGCTACTAGTATATATATTCTCTCCGCCCAGTTAGATAGGTTTTTCTTTTGACGTCACTACCCTTATGAATATTCATCTACTTGCAAGAACGGACAGTCGCTGTGTCTGGTAGCGCGTGCTTACAGCTGCACAGCCTTCGAATGCAGGCCCATCGCGGCGCGCACAAAACAAGGCACAGCGACTGTGGAGAGTCTATCTTTAGACGAGCAATTAAGTAAGGCGATATACCACGGCTGGCATACGCGCGAGCTCTCAGCTTGAGTAAAAATTCGTTTTTGATGTTCCACGCCATACTGTTATGACATAATAGCAATAAATCACACCAAGCGACAGTATATCACTCGATTTTGACCAGCTCACTTCATATATGCACTGGCTATCGCTCGTGCATATATGTCTCGAACTGGTCAAAATCTCGTGGTATACCGTCGCTGGGTGTGCTTTATTGATTAACCCTTTGAGTGCTGTAATTGTTCCCACCAAATTTTAGTGCAACATTTTTACCAATTTTTATGAATTTCTCTGTAGTTTTTAAAATAATTTTTGATCAAATGGACATTACATTTCATAGTCTACAGTTGGTTATCAAACTTTTGACAAAAATCTGAAAAAAAATGACTGGAGTATATTTTCTAAAGGTGACAAAAATTGACTTTGGCGCTCAAAGGGTTAAATTTACATCAGTACTTCCTCTAATTGGGACTGGGTTCGACTTCAAACTCTGCAAAGTTGCTTAATTAAGATTCCTTCCTGTTCCCATGTGTTATTTTTAGCATCGTATCCATGCCACTTTATCAAATATTCGCGCTTTCCATTACGATATTGATTTTTTTTCAGGTTTTACCTATTCCGGAATACTGTTTCTTATCATTATAAGTTCATTCGTCATCATTTCATAAATTAGGAAGCCGGCTGGAAGGTGATCCACTGTTCTGACTCATCTTTATGAGCGAGCCATTAATATCTCTGACGTTGCTGGTCG
>LD353974.1:106004-126426 GCA_001465055.1 Ptychodera flava | reverse complement strand
TTTTCAAATACTATGACTTTTCCGTATCGCAGCAAGGAATCGACATTATTGAAATACCCGACGATTCAAAGCTTTCTTCAATTACCATAGCTCAATGTTTATATAACCCTACACAACTGTTTCAGTGTGACTTTGAATTGGATTTCTCAGCAAGACACAAACTTAATACTTACGAACTGTAATGCGCGTAAGTTGTTACTCCACCAATAGGACCCAATGACGTCACAGCGACAGCCAGTTCCAATGCTGAATCGATTATTTCATCTGACGTCAGATCTATGCGATACTTGTCTGGTAGCCAATCCTTGCATCGAATACCGGTGTAACCCGGAGCGCATCTAGATGTGAAATTGATTAACATGATTTCGTTTATGAGCTGTAAGGCAAGTCGGCATTGATGGCAGCCGTCAATTTCTAATTGCAGCAATTGACTGCCTCCATTCTGTTTCTTCGCCATATAAAATGTTAGTACACACACGACATTCGTCATCTAATAGTGTGTTCCATTGTCGTTATTGTAAACAACTACAATTTCTGTGACAATTTGATGTTAATCAAAACATCCGAATGAACAAATCTTTAAAATATACTCAGATACGATCGTCAAACTTTGGAACAAAACTTTCATCATGAAATAGTTAATACTGCATTAGAGTGGTAAGGTCATACACATGCCAGGCCGAGTGTCAAAGAGTACATGGAATTGTACAACGTAGTAGAATATACTCTCCGTGATATGAAAAGTTCAAGGTATAACATAGATTGGGTTTCAGAACAGAAGAACACTTAGGGACACAAACGAATAGTCACTATGGCCATTTCAAGTGACGAAAACAGTAACTATAATAGTCTACCTTTGTATTTGATTTGCTGACATACTATTTTGTATTTTTTTTTAATTCTTTTTTTCGTTGCCGACTTCGGGGATTTTTGTATTGTGTGTTATGTAAATAATTTAACAGATTTTGTGAAATTTAATGTGTCTCGACCTTCATGAAAAGAGGTTTCGAAAACCAATGAAGTTGTCGAGATTAATACATAAATCAATGATAATGATCGGGAGTGGATGTCAAAATGTGTGTTGATGGCAAAATCAGGGTGGATGTCAAAATCTGGGAGGATAGCAAAATCAGGGTGGATGGTAAATCAGGGTGGCCCATCTTGAATTGTAAGACTTCAAATCAAAGTTACACCACAACTCAGTAAAAGGGAAACGGTCTTCGGAACTGCGCCTGTGCGAGTTTGTTGTTTAAAACAATGTATTTCGTGCACGATATCTAGATGCACCTCATCATCATAGCTAAAACATTTAAATTATATGATATAGATTATGACAGACATGCTTTTTACTTTCATCAATCACCATCGTACCTTGGATACAGTGTTTACATTGGTCCGTATGGGTCCGAATACGACCTTTGAGAGCAGTTCCGACGCCTGTATCCCTTTAGGGACAACTATGCGTGACATTACAAAACAAAATGACAATCCAAACACAGCCTTATCTCAAAACGCTATTGCTTTTAGAGCTTGCAAAGAACAATCATAAAATATGACTAAAATTTTCATCATACGCAAAAAAATTATGATAGTAAAGGGAACACTATTGATGAAGTTCAGTTACGTTGTCCCACACAACATCGTGTGAAGTGTCTGATCAGAGTAACGAGAATAATATGAAATCTTTTCACTTACTCGCACGCCATTACTCCAACAAAAGGCACAAATAGGCATGTACCTCCATTGACACAGTATTCTGCTGCAGCTTTCGGAGGACAAATATCGTGATGACCTTGACCGAGGTCAGGCAAGTCATTGTCGTCGAAAAGTGTTCTCGTTGTAGGTGATGGCAGATTGGTTGGGGGAACAACTTCTACCTTGTCGAAATTTGAAATTTGCTCATGTCTTTGGATTACATTCATCAATTTTGTCAGTTGTGAGCGTTTTCTATCTGTTGTTTTTCTACTGATTGATGTTGTTTGATCCGTTCGTACTAACTGAGCTGTTGAAACCGTGGAATTGGTTGTCCGTTGCCGAATTACGGTAGGTTCTGTAACCATGGACAATTGCGTCAACCGTAGTTCAGCAACGTCATTGGTGGACAGTTTTTGTATTGTTTCTGGTTGCTCAGCAGTACTTTGACCATATTCTTGAGAATCAAAAGTTCTGTTTGTTGTTCCGTTCGCCATAAGCCATGAATTTCTTTGAGGAGGTATCGGTATTGATTGCCAGTCCTTTGTTGCCGTGGCATTCTCGTGTGTTTGCCACAAGTCCATATTCTCAGCAAATGTTACTGTAGACGTTGGAATGTCATTGGCTTGAATGACTGATTTAGTTTTATCTACTGCAGGTAACGGCGTTTTATCAGTTACAGAACTATTAGTTACGTTATTAATCGGTAATTTAGACATTGCAGACCTTTCAATACCAATACCAAGTGACATAACGGGTGTGGTCATAGTTACCGTTGTCATATCAACCAACATTGGGTTTTCTTCGTAAGTATTTGTGACGTAGTATTTCGGTATGGTACTTTTCACAGATAAATCTGGCTTCCTCGAGGTTGACGTTACCATAGGAACCACTTGTACTGTCTTACGACTGCCAATAAGAAAAGAATTGTCCACCATAACGTTAATTTGTGTAGACGCCGTCGTCATGGTGATTGTTGGGGTAGGGACAGTCGCCATATTTTGGGTACGACCTGTACCATTTCTGACCAAGGCATATGACTCAAATTCAATCGTTTTAGTAGTATCAAGTGTAGTTAGTGTGCTCATTTCTCCAACGTTATCCAATGTCTGTGTTTCCATGAACCACTTTTCAACTTTAGTTTCTTTCGTTTCTGTCGAGTCGATTGTAAGAAGGGGTATCGTTTTTGTTGTTGATTGTGAACTTGTTCTTAACCATTGAGACACATTCCTGGTGAGTTGATTGCTATTATCACCAGGCGACGTTGGTATAACTTCTGTTTGAATTAGCTTGTTTGCTGTATTGGGTGGATAACCACTTTGAACTGTCTGTAACGAATTACTGAGTTGTGTCGTTGTTGGTCTAATTGCATCGCTATGTATCAGAGAGTCCATCTCTGCTTTGTTATACGCGCCTGTCACGGCAATATTGGTACGACCAACACTGTTGTCACTGGATACAGGAAATACGAGCCATGGCCATGCTCGTATTAAGATTTTTGTCGGTTCAATAGAGCTTACAGGCATTTTAGAAATTCTGAGCTCTTCCAAAACCTTAGCATTCGATAAAGTATTTGTAATTTGTGGAGAGTGAAGAGTTTCTGAATTTGTGTAAACTTGTTGGTTCGATGAAGAAAGTTTGGTGACGTCACGATTTAAATCATGGGTGCGATAGGTGAAATCAGCAGTTCTTCTTTCGAATGTGTCTCTTGATTTCACAGGGTAGTTTAAATTACTTTTAAACTTGGTCACTGCAGTGGGTAATATTTTAGTCATCTTTCTATGAAATTCTTCGTCGTCGCCGTTGGATGATCGATCTGCAGCCATACCCATTACGGAAATGCTTTGTGACGGTGACAGAGATATTTTAGTAATTGTAGGTGTAATCAATTGTATCCGAGAAGATAATACTTCTTTTCTGATGATTTCGTCGGAAACTATGATATTATGGTCACTGACTTTAGAGCTGCCCTCAACTGACTCCATTGATGTACTTACAAATGCGACAGTGTTTGGATCCAAGTTCTTTACGCTGACATCGTTCTGGCGGACTTTGGTTGATATCGGGACGTGTTTACTTGGCTCAAAATCGTTAGCTAAAAGTGACTCTTTCAATGTTAGAGAAGTCTTGTCCGGTAGAACAGTAACGTCACCTTCTAGGATGATGTCAATCTCAGAGCAAGAAAATTGTGAACTTGGTGGGTTTGTTCTTGAATTCACCACAATCGAATTCGTTGGTTTAAATATTTGTGGCGTTTGATATTCCATGTTTGCTTCTTGAAATTCTGCAACCAAGGTCTGTAGGTTTTCCAATCCTTGTTTCGTGTTCGGTGCCTGCGTTACTTCAACGTTCGAATTCAATGTGTGTGATGGTGTGTGTGATGGTGACTGGTTTACATCACTCTTAAAGTTGGCTGAATTTAGAACGACTTGCGGCACAGATTTTGTGGGCATGATTTCTTCGGGCACAATGTGTGAACTGAGTAAATGTGACAGTATCTTTGTTTGACTTTTAACATCTGAACTTCTGACATGGCTAGATAGAATTTCCTTACTCTTCACGTGCTTGTCATGCTGCGATATCCTTGATGCTAGTGAAGGTCCCGGTATCGATGACGTATCAGGAATTTCAACAGCATATCGTGACAAATTTTGTACAGAGCTCGCTGTGGTAGACGGTTTGATATCTTTTACGCTTACATTCTCTGATGATGTTGTTAAGGATGAAGGGCGCTTTGTCATAACACGTGTTCGGTGTTTATAGTCGATGTCATCACTTTCTGTCTTCGAAATTTGATCTACATAGAAGTTTAAATCGACACTCCTGCCCGGCACTGTTTGTGTGAGTGCCGAGCTGACTACAGCTCTGGTCGATGCTCTAGGTTGCCATGATGGTTGTACAATCTCTGTGTTCATAGTCTTCAAAATGTTGGCTCTATCAGTGACCATTTCTTGCTTTTGATGGTTGCTGGCGCTGGACAATTCATATTGAAAGTCATTATTGCTGAGAGTGGGCTGGATTAATGGCCGTGCTTCAGTTTTTACTGGATTTTCATAATGATTCTGATGGCTCTGGAAAATGTTATCCAAAGATGGCGCCGTATAAGTCACGTGTTTCTTTATTGGACTGTTTCTCATCACAGTGTCACCATGATCATGGCCTAATGCAACGGGTGTATTCAAAAGTTTTGTCGAAAGATAAACATTTGTATCAGAAGAAGTTTGTCGAGTTGTCAAGGCAACAGATAGGCTATTTGCATCAAAAGTTGAATATATGAAATCTTTAACTCCAGGTAATTCAGGACCAGTTTCTTCCACCAAATTTTTCCAATTTTCATTTTCTTGTTTCACACTTTGCTCTTCTTCCTTATAATCTTTTCCATTTGTTCTGAATTTTTCGGATTGTTTCTTGCCTGTAGAGTCGTTGTTTTTGTATTGGTTGCTTTTATCATGGTAGGTATATCCTCCATCTACATGTTTTTGAAATTTCTGAAACCACTCATTTTCTTCAAGATTAAGCTGTTTACCAAATTCAAGATCCAACTCATCAAATTTTTGTCGAGATGTTTCTTTTTCGAACGGAAATAAGTTATCGGCTTCTTCCTTCCAATCATCATACATTTCCCACAAGTCACCGCGTTGATCGTCAAAGAAATCATCAGTTTCCTTGCTATTTCTTACGTCATAGTAATTATACAACCAATAATCCCGTGTTTGGAGAGCTCGCGTTGAAGAACTCAGCAGTGATGTGTAAACAAGCAAAACTATTAACGCTAGCCTCATTTTCTCTATCGTGCAAAAATAAACACTTTAGGCAACTTTGACCCTTCGAGGGTGGAAGATGCTTCTTTAAGGATATACAGACACAGAAACCATACCGTCTGGTACGATGACAGAGTTACATCAAAAAGGTCAAAGCTTTCCATTAGACCCTGTGTTCTTTACCAGGGACGTCTCCAACAGTATACCATATCTAGTAGCTACCCTGGATGACTTTGAAAATGTCTTCAGAACTTCTATAACTTACAACTGTCGTACAACAGTGGCCATGGATTTCACTGGTCGCCTGGTTGGGTAACTGAAATCGTCAAATACGGGACATCTGCATTATGACATCACCGATTTGCTTCAAATTTCGAGCCGTTTCAGAACTTGATTGCTTTCATCGCTGTATGTGGCAAAGTTTACAATGTTTCACACCTCTGCAAAGAAGAACACCATCAAACAGCTGTAGGCATTGTGACGACTCTTGTGTTGTGGACGGCCAGTATCCCGGATGGAGCGAGGAACAGCGAAATATCTCACGTATATATGTCCGTTTGGTCAAAGATTCGGATAGCAGCCACTGCCGGTCTAGAATTGGTCATGTGACTTGGATCATCTCTTGTTTACCAATGTTAAGTTGTTTGCAAGGCCTTTGTACTGCGATGTGTCGTATGATACTTACTCTGTAAACACGCTGTCAAGAATCTGACAATAACCTTTCTGTCGTCTAACACTGTCAACTATCACCCTCTCTCTTCTCTCAGTGCACTGAACATCAACAAGCCTGCAACATCGCTCCTTATATATTCTTTTCTTTTCCCCATCTCATGATTTACAGGGAGTGTTAGTAGGCAGACTGCAAAGGTTTTGTTTATGCACACATATAAGAAACACACATGGTCGATCATTGTGATATTCACTCTGTAGTTGACGATAAATTCTAACTGATGCAGGCATTGTAAGTCCTAAAGAATACATATGTATTCATAGATACTCATACCATAATCAAATAAATAAATAAAGTCAAAGTAACTAATACAAAATGAGCCAAACACCCAATTCAAGTCCGGAGTAGATAATTTTTCGCTCAATGTTGGTCCGCTGCCGATAGTACAGTAAAGGTGTAGGCGCTGTTACATTTCACAGTTGTCCAAATTTTCATTCCTAAAATGTAAAAAAAAATGACGACACAAAAACGGAAGGTTTGTTTAAAGAAAGTCCAGCAACATGCCTACAACGGTAGCTTCTGTCTGCAAAATGACGTAGATGCATCACGATAAAAAGCTATAGGTTGGGAAATGTAAACCATTATTAGTATAGAGTACTCATTCATTAATAAAGTATCCATCCCTATGATTTCAGATCACGCTATAACTTTAACATGCATTCAACTTTCTGAATACTATGTTCAACCTCTTTAAGCAAATGGAACTTGGCCTGTGATATTTGTTTAGAATACATACATAGAGTAAATAACAACATACCTGAAAACCTGAAGATGTATATTTCTTTGAAACAAAACATTAAATACAAAATTCAACATGAAATAAAGTTGTATTTGAATGTATTTGAATGTACAGGGAGAGTGTTAGTTCGGGCAGAGTGTTCCTACTGTTCTACCCTTCATTTCACATTTTATTTTTATTTATTGCTTTATTTGTGATAAACAAACATCTTTACGTTTCAGCTATGAAATTATTTATGTATTTGTAAACAAACAACAAAGCCAAACAAACAACAAGAAAACATCGGAGACTGAGTTCCCTTTGCCACAGCGGACAGTACTTGTATGGACTATGAGAGACTTTTTTCAGTCTCTTCAATTCCTCGTGTAATTTTACAACAGTTATACTACATGTGAATCAATATACAGGTCCTACGTCAAACAACAGTTGATTCCAGGGTTGATTTCGAGGAGCTAGAGGGCACTAGGAGTGATCGGTGGGATCTGGAAGTGTGTCGGTATCCCGGGGGGCACTTGCTTAGAGAAGTGGTTGGGGTGTGCGACCGCACGTAAATACCCGGGCAAATTTTAGACCTAAAATCTCGTTATTTTAAGACCCCATTTTAGACCTTTATGACTTTGACCCAGGTCAAAAGCCCGGGTCGGCACAGTGTCGGTAGAAATAAATCTGTTCACATCGAACGTTGCAAAAACTGATCAGAATGTGAGAGGTTTGTGTCGGGGTCCACACGGAATTGAGTATCGGATAAAATTCATAAAAATGAGATATGACATTAAAATAATGGTACAATAATCATATCCTTTCAATGTAGAACGGTCTTTGAGACATTTGGTATTTACAATATTACGTCAGAGTATCCTGAACCAATAATAATGTGTGGTTGAATTTAATAATAGTAAATAAACTTTGTTATTATTTCTTTAGTCGCAGGACAGGTCAAGAGCATTTATTTGCAAGTTATGTCCAATTTTTTGGGTAAATTAATGATAATCCTATCATTGAAGACAAATGTATCTTCGTCTGTCATAAATACATACGTTCATCAACATCTAAATTAGACTAAACTTCACATTTCTTTTTTTTTTCTTTTTTTTTATTTAATCTCGAACCAACAGGTTGCCCCAATAACAGGTTCGTTTGAAAAAATAAAAATGTAATACAAAAACGAAAAATATATAACAGTCACAACGTAAACAAACAGACAGGAGAATTCACATAAGAAAAAAACAAAAAAACAGCAATAAAGCGAAAGATACACAGAAATACATCCAGATAAAAGTAATTATTCAGAAAAAAGGATCTTACATAATCCATGACGAAAATTACTGAAATTATTAAAAATATC
Source organism: Ptychodera flava (assembly GCA_001465055.1). NCBI lineage: Eukaryota > Metazoa > Hemichordata > Enteropneusta > Ptychoderidae > Ptychodera > Ptychodera flava. The sequence continues at coordinate 118,159 of LD353974.1, read as the reverse complement.
TAAATTTTGCTTGTTACAGATAGAATTAAAATATGTCTGAGATCGTGATAAAAATGAGTGTTTCAAGATATTCGTACGTGCTGACACTGGTCTAAAAAGAACAACACGACGCAATGTAAAAGCAGGAACGTTAAAATGAATCTGTACAAGAACATCTGGTACACTATAAACGGAATGAAGGATTTTAAAAAGAAAAAGAGTGTCTAAAAATTTTCGCCTGTTCTCCAATGTGGGAAGGCGAAATTCATAACATAGGTTACTATACAGAGCCCTTGATTAAGCCATCGATGAACGGAAACAAAGATACTTGATAAATTTTATTTGGACTCTTTCTAATTTCTTTATTAAATATAATTGATGTGGGGACCAGATGGGTGAGCAGTATTCAACGTGGCTTCTGACGTAGGAGACATACAATGTTTTTAAAACTTTGATGCTATTAAAATATTTACAAGAACGCTTGATAAATCCAAGCATTTTAAAAGCCTTTGAAACAACATGGTTAATCCAAAAGATACCCTATGTCAGATACTAATCTCATTGGTTACCAAATTTCTTTGACGAAATGGTGATAGCAAAGTTTTACTAAAAACGTCTCATTTATTGAAGTATTTTTTAAAAATTAATCCAGTCATTTTTATAAAACTTTGCACAAAGATAAAAAAATGAGTGAATTCGAAGAGCGAACAACACTTTATTGTATCGATTTTAGTGTTGAAATAAATTCACAAACTTCATAGAAATTTTGATAGGCAGGCTAAATCGTCAAGGTGTGACAGGGCCTTTAAGAGTAGTGAAATAATGCTGACCTTCAAGTTGCGCTTTTGCACTAATCCAGTACATTCATTGAATCGAAGTTCACTGACAAAATACAGTGGTCACTGCATTTTACGACTAATTTGAAACAATAACAAAGGAGAATCTAAAAATCCGTAATATGAAGAAATGAAAAATCTTTTATCCTTATCCATCAAACATTTTATCTAAAAGCATGTAAAGCTTGCGAAAAGCAATTTGCGAAATAACTCTAGCGTAAAAAGTTGATTTGTTATGCATCAATGGATTAATAAGGTACACGTCACTAGAGAAGTGAAGCATCACAGAAAAGCTTGACCTCCAGTCACTTTATTTTTTATTCCCTAAATTACATAAAATAGATAAAATGGGCATCTTTACTCTGATAACTTTTGTTAGTAAGGAAACCAATAAAAGTAGAACAAGAACATCGGAAACAAAAAACGCATGTGTAAATTTCTCATAGTCTAGTGAGAATACGTCGCTGCATATGTATCTGTAATAATCTACAGCAAGATTCGTTGATTCAGTTGAATAGTAGAATGTGATAGCAAATAAAACAACTACATGTATCTCCCAATTCACTGAGTACTTGCCCATTGCAAGTGACAGCTTTTAATTACTTTTCTGTTATTCCAAATCTTGATGAAAGATACGCCCATGACACGGTTCAGATTGTGTCTCTGTTTAAAAAGAAGTGATACAGATTTAACTATTTAAAACAAAGAGCTGTCAAAGCGATATAAAACGTACTTTTACACCAATTTCCTCCACCGTCGAATGGTTCTCTTTGGACATTGACGGCATAATTGACGGCATAGTTGGCGAAGAGAGCTTTGGAGCATGTGTTGAGATCACGTTTTCCACGCTGAATTACAGCCATTCACTACCGAAATAAACAGTGCTGAACATCCAAACGTACTGAACTCACGAGCTGCTTCAAGACGCTCAAAATTTACGGTATGTCATTACATCCCGCAAGTAGCACAAACAAACACCTATCCATCTTCAGACAATAATCTCTCTGTCTGTCTCTCTGTATTGCTATGTCTCTATCTGCCTCTGTCTCGCTGTCTTCCTCTGTCTCATTCTTGATCAAGGTCAAAGAGTTAAAACTCTTGACGTGAACTGAATCTGGTTTCCATGTAAGGACGGAGCAGTACATACAAATAATGCTAATTTGAAGAGCATGGTTACACATGCAAACTTTGGGATGCTTATGTTAGATGCACGGTGCAGACTTCTTTCAAATCCCTACAGTACAAGCTACTTTCATTGAAAACTAGTGAGTTCTAAATCTCACCATCATAAAGGTTATATTTCAGGATGAATGATAGTGGGTTTCAGCTTGTACTGTGCAATAAGTACAATAGTATGTTGTTGCTACTTTGTCAAAATGCAATGGTTTAGTAGTAGATGTACTCATAAATGGCTTAAGAGACATGAAAACAGTAACGCATATCGAATTGAGTAGAAGTATCAACAAGATGGTACACAACACTTCAAGAGAGGTTATATTTTCTATGAAAGAGCTTTCGAATGCTTTCAGATCGAATTTTCACCCTTCAGATTCTAGAAATTGACTTTACGACATTGTCTAATCACAAGATATACAAAACACTGCTGACAGTACAGAAGAAGACCAGTGCTAAATTACAAATAACAACGATAAGATAGACAAGCTGACGTTGCCATTGTTACCCGGTCATGGTCATCCGATTGTTACATCACATTATTACATACCCACGTTGGGAATTGTGTTACGATTGTGTTGTTGTTGTTGTTGTTGTTGTTGTTGTTGTTGTGTTTTGTTTTGTTTTTCCTGCAACATGCAGGCAGGGACAAACTAACATTGAATTGTAAGCGCAACACTATGAGACAGAATTGACCAGAATGGCTAGTTCAGTGTAAACTCTCTATATCAAGTACTTGCGAGCACGTAAAATGACACATGCTTTCTTTGAAATCACCAAAGATGTGATAAAATTTACAACTACTCTTATCAAGTGGACAGGCTAGGCACGCGCACATTATAACATCATGAGTACAGCATGCAGTGCGGTCTGAACAGTTGCACCAAGCCAGAGTTCGTATAGCAGTGCGTAGCGAACGCTTGCACTGAGCCTGAGATTTGTCACTTGAATGGAGCGTTCAGGAAAAAAGCTCCCTGATTTGTTCATTGTCAACCAAAAAGGCGCCCCCTACCTGATAGGAATTTCTTAAAGAAGCATTTGCTCTATGCTTGAACATTCCTTTGGTGTACACATGCCCCTGTTGTTGATATATCGGGACTAAAATACAGCATAGCCAACCAAACTAAATTTATCGAGAGAGACATCGACTGTTTTATCGTCAAAATAATGTAACTTATCATGAATGAATTGATATATGATTCGCTGCGACTAAACATTTAATAATTAATGGGCATAGATTTTCAGGTTCTTCACATCGACAATGAAGTCACAAGGCGGCTTCTTCCAGTAATAGTTTTGATGTTTGTGACATGTTCAGATGTTCTACAGTAGTTTAACGCTGACTGCAGAAGAATCAAGAGGCCATAATCCAAGGCACTGCTGCCGCTGTAGTGGGATTCAGGAAAGACCGCCGCAGGGATAATGAGGAACCTCAGGGAAAGCCACTGAAAAAGTTTAATTCCAAAACAAACAGATAAGTTCACGCTACGCTCATCTGAGTCAACTTACTGCTGTAGATGACTTTACTTGGTACAATGTACGCCTAAACAATAAAGAATTGGTAATAAACGAGTGCGGCGCCCGTTTAATAATCATTCTGTTGATATTTAAACGTTCAGCCACAAACAGAGGTTGGTAATATGCATATGCATATGCATCAGTAAGTTTATCTACATGAACTAATTGTAGTTTGAAAGTAAAATCATGAAAATAATGTCAAAAGTTGCAGCTATTGTTTCTTTAATATTAATTTCATAGTACATTTTCATACAACGTGCCGGCTGCGACGTTTGTAGTGCAATTTTCCTTTTTGCATTACACTTGCATGAAAGACGGAAACTACAGAAGGTAAAATCTCCGCCGTTACCATAGCAATGTCTGTCCGATATATCTACGCCAAATGCAACGAAGGCTTTATCCAATAACCAACACATAGTCGATTTTGAACGAAGGTATCATATCGATTCGTGATTGTAAAATCTGTGAAAGGGGTGTGAAGGTATTTGTCTGTATAGTCGATGTATCTTGCCTCCTTGTATTTACTGTCCGGCTGTTCAAATATATATATAGCTCTGTGTCGATTTGCAGACACGAGATTATTCATGTTTGCGATATCGTCCATGAAACTTTAATGTTGGACAAACTGTCGACAAAGAAAGGCGTTTTCATTGAAAACTTTGTCGATTTTGGAAGATCAGATTTACACTTGCATAGTGACCGTTGGTTTACATGCATATGATACCGCCCTCACTCGAGTCACAAGCTTGAAAGGTAAGCTGGTGCACCGCTGACTACGAACCATAATAGGCTACATTACTGCCAGTAAGGGAGTCAAAGAGTCTCAACTCAGCCCAGGTTTTCCCTACGAGTGAGTTTGGTGATCGGTCAATTTCCTCAACCAGGTTTTACATGTCTACAAGTCCCACAGCTTGAGGTTACGTTAGCATGCGTGTGAGAATACACCAGGGATATGCTTGGTTATGGCACGAATTCTTTTGATTGCTTCTCAAATTTATAAATCATAATCAAAACAACTGAACTCTAGATTAAGTTTGTTACAACTTTTGCTGAACGCCATCACAATGTCAATAATCTTCCAATGATGTGAACGCATTCAAGAAGAGCTTTTACATTTTTAATTCAAAAATTATTCATCAGCTAGTGTTTGACAAATGCTAAATCTTCGTGTTATTTTTTTTCACAGTTAATTAATGACAATCAATGCAAAAACCAAACTAAACATAATAGTATCTCCTTGCCACAACATTTGTGCATCGTACAGATATTATGCATTTTATGAAAGCTTGATCGAACAACAAACCATTTATCTTTAGTCTCTGATTTACAACTGTTCGCAGAAGTTTCAAAGTTTGGTTTACACATCACAGAGGAAAACCCAATGTTTGTTTGTGCGTTGTCCTCCAACGAAATATCGGACACATATTGCGGCCAGAAGACCAGGTAGTCGGGTCGAAAGGTACGGTTCCCATCATGCACCCATGGATATATCAGGGATGTAACCGCAAAATGAACTAACATTGCAGTTATATAATTGACGCCATCTTGAATGTCAAACTCTGAATATTGAAAGTTGTGTTCGAATGAAAATTTCACAAATTTATGATACTAACAAAGCTTCTGATGTCCTTTATCTGTCAAATGACGTCATCAAATTAGGTCAATGTTAATTTATATCAACGTACTCTATACTGAAATGAATTATTTTGAAGAAAATTGATCAAAGTTAATTAGTAGTCAGATAAGATCAGTAAAAGTCGAGGGGCAAATGTCGTTAAGTTTGGATTTACGATTCTGCTACCTGTCACAGAGGAACGAGACAAAATTGACGAGAAGGATTAAGCAGGCGTTATGTCCCTCAGGGGAGGATGTTTTGCTTGCAACGTAAATGACTGGAAAATTAAATTACAAATGTTTGCATAATCCTATTCTACTAATATCCTATCATTACATCAGCATCGAACACAAGTTGTCTGATCCATTGCAATTTTGTTCCCTTCATCCAACCTTTGAACAAAAGCCACAGATATAGGATAGTTGGTTGTAAAAATAGTTTTCACTCTGCTTGATGAGCGAGCCTACTTGAACGGAAAAGAATAATAAACAGAATAATTTTACATTACGTGATTATTTTATTTATATTTTTGTCATTGAAGGATCAATTAGTGCAAACAAATATGAGCAATAAAAATCATTTATCAAAAGACTAGTTTTATTGTTATAACCTGTTAAAAACATTTTGCATCCTTTTAGAGAATAAAATAGGGTCTCATGTTCCATGTATAATGAATTTGAACAAATTATGTGAGTATTTCATCAATCGCTGTATTTCTTTATGAAAACAAATTACCTGTACGCCATCATACATAATTCTTAAAGCAATCATACTCTGCCTATTTTGTTTAAAGGGAAGGACTGAAATGGTTCAAATGATACAACAGTTTGATTTTACACTCTGAATTTCATTATTTTCACAAACTTATAAAAATTTCATATTTATCTACCAATAATTTCTCATTTTTGTATATATCAATGTCTTTTTGTTGAATAATACATTGATGAAATAAAATTTAGGATCATCAGACTACCTTGTGTATAATATGAAACAAGTATCCACCGCTGTGCAACCCTCACCCACAGATATTTCATTTCGGTACTTACATTATTGTTAGACTTACATTATTGTTAGATATTTCATTTCGGCACTTACATTATTGTTAGTTTTTTCATAAAGATAATAGCTATTGTTTCATAAGCTGCAACTATCATTTTGCAGTCCTTAAAAGAAGAAAAAAAGGCATATTTACAACTCGTTGTGCCTGAATACCAGGTCTCCTTCAGATGTAGCGTAATTACCCATGATGCATTGCCGCATGCTGTATGTTCAAACAGAAATGTTGCTGACAAGTATGCACATTGGTACGTTTGTAAGTTTTAGACTCAGTGCACACTAGCGACGATGGCTGCTTGTTGCTGGGTGTTTACCATTACGTCATGTTTGCAAATGTGAACTAACAATCTCTGTTGATCGTTAGAGATAGAGAATTATTCTTTTGATGACTCTTCAAGTTGAGCAATAGTCCTCAACGGCGCCATAACACTTCAGACAAAGTCAGTGCTTACAGTTTGTTGGTTGCTTTTTTGTTTTTTACGCCAAGAAATATTGAAACAATCCATTAACTCCAATAATACCACTGAATGATGTAAGGATGTTCAGTAAAACGCTGCCTTTCTGTATACCTCTTTTCAACTAGCTAGATTGAGACGGACAACAAGTTGTAATTGTTTACTTTATCTTTGTTGTCAGTAAACGAAGCTGAAGGTGTCTCTTCTCGACCATATTCTGAATACTTTTCAAGACGGCGATCAACTGAATCCATGCCAAGCGTGGAAGGGGTTGGGGATAGATTTTCTCCTGCATGATACACAAAATCTGTGTAGTTCATCTGTATGCCATGATTCAAATATTTCACACCTACAAAATCCTTGATTAGGGTCTTGCTCATGAGAAAATCTCTACAGAGCAGGTGCCTGTCATTGTGATGTTATTTACTTACCTCCAGCCACAGACAAATAGAAAGACTGTCTCTCTATTTGTCTGATGACCAGCTAAACTCTGATTTACGGCTACAAACCCTTGCTTACTAGCCAAGCGTGACCGGTATATTTTGTTCTGCCTTGTATACAATTTTGTGCGATTAAGTATTCATTTGCACGCGTTATACAAAATTCACACATATAAACACCTTGATTGCAGGTCATCTCCAAACATCTGTCTTGGCCCCTGAGATCCGTACACAACAAATACCAGCATTGTGATGCTTATTGTTTACCTCTAGCAAGTATAGAGCGGACAAAATCTAGTTTTTCTCATGTATCGTCTTACGTCACTAATTAAGTTAAAATTTACGAAAATGATTTCCGTTCAAATAGCGACTTTGCCTCCTTGATTGGCAAAGGTAACGGCAGCAAAACTGCTGAACAGTCGATTGGCAGATTCAAGCGCATATCATATTACAGAACTTGGTTTGTTTCTTATTCCACTGAATATCCTGAGGTTTCCGTTGCTTTTCGTTGTAGAAGTATTTTAGAGTAACTATGACTACAAAGTATATATATAAGTTCAGTTAGCCTTTGGATACACGTCATAATGTCGTTGAGAACAGCGGCTGGTACCACAACCATAGAAGTGATATCTATGCTACAATAGAGCAAAGTTCTTTCTGCAACGATTGTAAGTTGCAATTCATTTGTAAAAATATTACAACCCAGAACAAGCTGACTTCCATGCAAAGACAAATCACTAAGTTTACTGAGCAATGATTAATAGAATACAAGGATAAACTTCACAGTGCCGACATTTTCAGTTATTTTTTCCACGTAACCGTATTATGTCAAGTCGTGCAAAGACTTAAATTCTCCAGATAGTTCATTTTATTGAGGAACGTTGCCGAACAGGATCGTGACTGCAGTATTACAGAAGATATTGTATACACTCACGGTCACAAGTCAATACAATCGTGAGTAGCCGGATCACAAAATGGAGACCCATTAATATAGAACGTAGCTTAAATCAACCCTAGGCAATATGACGTCATTGGAAATATTTGTCTGTCGAAAATGGCGGACTTTTTCTGCAATTTCCAATTTGATTTTCTGAGACGCACAAGCCCTCAAATAGCTTTACACACAAAACCAAGTGAACGATATGTAAATATTCATTGTTATCTGAATAACGTGTTTTCACTTTGTCCTCTTTCCCCATTGAGTAAGTATCTTTTTATCGTTACAAATCTAGACTCTACCTGAGGGCGGAGAAGTACTACCATCTGTTCTCTTACCCAGACAGGAACAATCTTTAGGCCTGTTCAATCTGGCTCTGAGTAGTTTTGCCTTCAGTATTGTGAATTCTGATTGAGATTACCTGCAGACATAATCAGATATATACAATCTAAAATTTGTTTTGTCAGGAAAAAGGTAGAGGTTGAGTTTTTTCTGGTTTACATGACTCTAGGCTACAATCACAAGCTTCAAATTGCTATGCTGAGCTAACTATAATTTAGCTAATCAGCTGGCTATCTCTGCCTAGCTTGTGATCAAGTAATTTCGTTTACCAAATCATCGAGCTCAGGTAGACAAGGCAAGCAGTAAAACATTCTCTTTTCGTTTCTCTTTTTGTCTTTTTGTTTTGAATTGTAAGCTGATTGCTCAAACTTTCATTCAAAGTGTAAGAAGATCAAACAGCACAACCACAAAAAAAGCTGATCACGGAAATATTGAATAAATTGTAATAAATAAGATTAACCGGTAAATATAACGTTATTTCCTCTCATGTTGTCAGTTGCGATTTTGGTAACAGCCATGGAGACAGCCGAGGAGGCGTAGACAATCAGTTAATTTTCTATCAGTACTACGAGGAATATGAGATCAAATAATAGGCAAACTACTTAAAAGTAATATCATCATATGTAAGTTTTACGTTGTGTTTAAATTCATTTGGTGCCCTCAGGTCTCTTTAATTTTTTATTGGATATGCCGAGTCAGCCTATATCAACATAGAATGTTCAATAAAAGATAAACATCAGTAAATACTACATTAAGACTTGCTTTCCGAAAATAGCAGTCAGAGCAAAGTCACCAAATTATTGCTTTTCGAACTGGGAATGTACAGTGTAATCACGGTTCCTGTTTTTTTTCATTCGTTTCAGAATTTTCCTTGAAGGCAAAAATGGCCTTTGGTATAATTTGGGATAAATCTGTTTTCCATCAACCATCTGATTTGATGTTATTCTTGATGTCGCAGCATAGAGACTGATGACTAGCATGGCAATAATTGAACTTAATCTCCGTGTCTCCTTACTCAGGCTTGTCATTCTATTCCTAATTACTATTGCTAAGGTTTCGACCTACTGATAACACGGTTAATGGTTTATTTGCAGACCTGCTGTGATAGTCGTATCACTGAAGTGTCTTCCCGAATGTAATGACGTCATACTAGTTCCCTTTACAGGTAAAACTTTTCCACTTGAAAGCATTGGCGACTAGATTCAATAACTTCCTCTTTCCAGTCACCCTTGAAGTCATCACAACAAAATCAACATTCCAGGTTTCTCTAAGAACCACAAGTCTAATGCACTGAGAGTGAAAGTATGCGCCATACTCAGGGAGATGTTAGATAGAATAATTTCACTGACACAGTATGGTTTCTGTCGAATAGTGTATCTTTACGTCCTTCTCAGTATCGTAACCATGAATGCATTTAGAGAGTATCATCACAGCGCATTGCAAATATCACAGTCGAGTTGATGTTGTGTCTCACCATTCAGTTTTGGACTTAAAGATGTCGTGTTCTACCTATCAAATATCAACCAGTTTGTGTGGAATGTTATTGCATACATCGTAAGTGTTTTAACATTCATTAACGCTGTACAATGCGCAGCCATGATTCAACTGAGTACCAATGCGCAGCCATGATTCAACTGAGTACCAATGCGCAGCCATGTGAGTACCAATGCGCAGCCATGATTCAACTGAGATGAAGATAAAAGCGTTTATAAATTTCGTCGAATTAAAGCAAATAGATTATACGCTCTATACGATATATGGCAGGAAACCATTCATTGTTAGCATAAAGTTTCCAGTGTACACGGCCACCCACCCACCCACCCCTCTTTTCATGAGAAAGTTTGAATACTTCACTCACTTTCAAAGAGCTCATTAGCATTTTAACTTTACTGAATGGATAGAAGGCTATTGCGTACCTTAATGCGTATAATTTGATAATCATGGATATAAGTAAACCAGGTTTTAAAAAATGGACATGGCGTACATCCTGGATACTTAGCCGGTAATGCCATCACACATCGAGATGTACGTGGTACAATAGAGTCTTATCCACTTCGCCTCTAAAACCTTGCTTTATGAATTGACATCATACAATCCATGTGTTAGTATTGTATGAAACGTTTTCCATCAGGCTGAGAAATATTTTAGCCAACAATTTCTCGAATAATTTGATTATGATTTTTAAGTTTAGCGGTGATGTCAGTTATTTCATCGTTTGTTGAATCATAGAAATAAGACATTTACACGATATCGATTATTTTGTGTGGTTGTGTACAAACTAGCACTATAAAAACTTCGCTCAGTTTGCATATACCGGCATAATAGATTCTGTCAAGCTTTCATAGTTTCAACATCAACGGTCAAGGTTTGGGTGTAGTTAAGTGTCACTATTGTGGCCATATTCATCTGGTCAATAGATTTCTCAGTCACTTTTACATGTTCGGGCTTTGTCTCTGTTTAGATATATTTCCCGTTCTTATTAACAAAGCGGTCTCTACTCTGTTCCATTTGAAGTCGGTTCTATGCCCACTTTCATGTTTTATCCCAGTCATCATTGCTTAAGGTGGTATGAACACCTAAATATTCCTTAATTCTATATTCTCTTGTCACACCATTAGCTACTCAAGTCAACCGTTCCGTAGTGAATACGTTTCTTTATCTGGCGTGTATTTCATTAGACCGAAACAAATCGGTTTATGAGTTAGCCATTGTCTGATTTTAATAGAGTTGTGCGGCGATGACGTACTTTATGGTGAATGCAGTCGGTGTTTCAAAGGCCATACTCTCCTGAAAGAAAAATGAATGAAATGGAAAACTATTCTATAATGGTGGTCACGTGAAACAAAGTCTTGACAACTGTCGAAGCTGTTACTACTGAATTCGCACATGAACTCTTTTTATAAAACGTGAAATTCTAAAAATATAAGGAGAATTCCAGTCAGAGCAGACTCTAATACAACTGAGGATTCCATAAGAATACCATAGGAGCATACTGTGCTGAAGGCAATGTTAGTTTTAAAGGTTGATTGAGTGCTTTTGCCAATTCTGAACACCATTAATAAGTTAATTAGTTCATGATCATGGAATACCGACTATATTTTCAAATGAAGTATTTTATTACATTTGTCAACGTTAGAGAAATCAGTGAATTCAAAGAAATTGCTCACACCATGAAGCGCAGACAGTGGAGAGGTCATGGAAAGGTCACGTTGAGAATTGACGGAGACGAGAGAAAATGACGGCGGGGAAGAAATTGTGACGAGAGATAGAAATATGAAAGATGAAACCATAGAAAAATCATGACAAAGTTGCAACATCTACTTGTGATCGGTATGTTGGGTTGAAAGGTCATCACCATGGTAACTCGTTGGCCGGGACAAATCATCGAGAAGTACGTGATGTCACGTCAGAAATGAATATTTCTCGGCAGGTTAACGTATCCTGAGAAATATTCCAGAAAGTAGTTTAGAAAAGCAACAAAATGAAGTCAATAAGGAAATTATAATTCCTGACGGAAAAGAATTCAAGAGAAACAAGTCGTACAATACATTTACGATTTTTTTGACTGAGCTGTTTGCTAATTGCAAGAATTGTCGTTTCCTGGTCATTAAGTTTTATACTCTAAGTGCATTTTCTTTTCAAGGCACCTGGCATTGCTTCCTGAAAACAAACTATCCTGGCATTGTTACCTGCAGATAAACTAATATTATATAGGGCTCAGCCCTTGGTGTCGCGCCAGGGGTTAAGATTGGCAATGTTATTTGTATTGATTCATGATAAAATGTAATTAATTGTTACTTCATA
>LD353974.1:86789-104596 GCA_001465055.1 Ptychodera flava | reverse complement strand
GATGGTAGGTATCTGTGTGAAACTCTGTGACAAAACTATGATGGTAGGTATCTGTGTGAAACTCTTTGGCAAAGCTATGATGGTAGGTCTCTGTGTGAAACTCTGTGACAAAGCTATGATGGTAGGTGTCTGTATGAAAGTCGGAAAATTGAGAAATGACAGGACATGTAATGATAAAGTACAGTAAACGGCTTTCATCAGCTTTATGCCATGAAACAGAACCCTTTCTAGGCCAGTCTCTTTTCAGAGTCTGACTTCCTTTGATTGTGAAATACTGAATAATCGATGAGAGGACAACTTCCGCTTTAATAATGTATCAATCAAAAGGAAATGGCCACTGCTGTTTGCTGAAATGCAGCCGCTATCATGTTTCAGTAGATATTAGATTCCGGAGTAGAATAACTGAACCAAATTACCACAAGCCATTAGAAGAACAGATTCTAATGCCATATAATAGAAGCAGGCAGTAGATTGGAATAGCGCCATTTGTTCTGATATTGATATTGATAATAGAATAAACAATGCTAAAAGTCGTGCATATTCAACGGAATAAGAAAGTCAATATTGTTCCCATGAATGAATAGCTTCTCAGTGTTTAATGAATATTATTTTATGCTAAAGGTAACTACATTAATTTTTCACCAAATTTCATTACAAAGAGCTTCAATATCTGATCTCTTTACATTATTATTGCTTTTTGCGACGCAATATGACTTTTTCTGTTCCTGTCAAGGACTTGTTATAACATCAGCAAAAGAACACCTAATAATTTACAAGTATGACAAATTGTCCATTTTAATCAAAATTGTTCAATTTGTATTATTTACTCGTTTGATGTTCCTGCAAAGTTACTTTTGGATTCATTTTGCATCGACTGAATCAACTGCCCTGACAAGAATCACAATCTGGAAGAGTTGTGTAAACGTTCCCAGATGAAGATTATCAATAAAAGTGTAGATGGCAATAACTATTTTAGTTAAGTAATGAAAATTATAGGTTTGTTTGTCATCTGAAGTCTCTTACAAAATTCATGCGATAAAATGGTTGAATTTTCCATTTCAATTGTAAGCAAAAAAAGCTCCAGCTATCGACATGAAAACAACAAAACAAAGCGACATGAAAACAACAAAACAAATCGACATGAAAACAACAAAACAAGTCGACATGAAAACAACAAAACAGAACTGTTTGGATACAGTAATTCTAGAAAAAAATGACGATGATACATTCATTGTACAGTAATACACAGTGTTTATATTTCATGTATTATTATACACAGTCACTGTCACTTTCAGTCATGCGTAGGACACTGTTCACGATTTCATCTTTACTTTTTTTATGCGAACGGGAAACAAGGTCGGCCGCTGTTCGAAAGAGACGCCGACTAGGATGAGAAACAATGTGGCTGGTCTAAACAGACGCGGGCGAGGATGAGAAACCTCGCTTTAATTTGTCTACGTTAATATCAATCAATGTGTCCGTCCAACAAGACACTGACGGCTATATGAATTCCTATATTCGATGCAATTTTCAACATAGCAGGAAAAACTTGAGGAATAATCCAACGTGCAGCGTTTTGGAAAGACCACCCATTTAAATTCACTTCATTTTCATTGCAAGAGTGCCCTTGAATTAAACAGAAAAAAAAAACTTGACAATTGTTTTCATTGCTTGTTCGTTGTACAATATTTTGAAATTTACTATAGCAACCTACATTTTTTTTCAAAATCAACTAATTTTTACGTTAATGTTCGTTTTCAAGGGACTTCGGAAAACATTGACCCTCGTTTCTGGAAGGTCTGTGTGGAAAATTAGTCCAACGACCTTCAAAAACACTATGGAGAAGCAAGCTGATAGAATACCTTGGACCGCCAGAACATGGCCTTCAATCAATGAGAAGAGCAATTTGCAATTAATTTACAAATTCAGCCCACCATGCTGTGATGTAAATGTAGTCAGTGTTACCGACAATCAGCACTCCGTTCAAAAAAGAGCTTTGAAAAGACTTTCGAGGTCAAACATATCGGATTTAAAGTCCATTACGCGATCTTTGTCTATTATTAATGGCCACAGCCTGGGGAACGCCATCTTCAGAAAATTACGCTACATTTTTATGCGCAGTAATGGCTCCAAAATGCTTCGTTATATCGTCACATCTTCATCCCAGGACTTGACAAGGACAGTGCTATGACGATGAAAAATTAACTTTTCTTGACGAAATCAAAGTAAAGTGTGTTATTTTATTTCACTCAAAACTTGTATCAAAACATCGAACTGAGATCTTGTAAAATGGGTGGACTTCTATTGCATCGAAACATCTACAGTGTTCATTTTTCGCAAACCTACTATTTGGATACTCTATCTTTAAGATATGTGTGATTCAAACCCTTGTTAAGTCTCTACTTTGCTTACATTGAAACCAATTTGTCTAGATATATTTATAAGAGACAGATGAGATCGCGTAGAATGAGTTCATACTCGTTAATTAAAGCAATTACAGGAAAGTTGAAAGACAATGAATAATGCACCGATATTAAAGTGTCGATGAAACTACTGTCGATGCAATGCTGTTTGAATGTGAATTTCTTCCAATTTCATTGCAGAACATTTCAAAGAAGATCAAAGACATGCAAAGGCTGCTGGGGTTTTTATCTCAATGTATGGCATAATTTAAACATTAGACACAAAACTAAGAGGGACCCTGACATATAAGTGCGGAAACAGACCTGAATTATAAGGCATGAATATTTAACATATGACTTGTGTATTAGGCGTGGCAAATTGCTATTTTCAGTTCAATGTGCCAGAAACACTCATTGCGCATCGTCTATTCACATGTCCCGGATGTTAATTTCCGACAATTACGCATGCAAGTTTCTATTAAAAAACATTAAGTGACATTTGAGATGGCGATACGTTACTTTTATACAAGATCAGTGGCTTCAACCTCGTTCCAGGAATAATTAAGTGTCCTAAACTCTGGATCGAGGTTGGTTACTGTGAAACCATTTGCCAGATGTCACAGAATTGGCATTTCGGTTTATTTATAAGTGTTCCTAAGTACAGATTATGGATCATTTACACCTTTCTGTGCATACTAATCCATGCTTTGTATCTCCAGAAATGGGAATACAAAAATCAGTCATGGTCCATTTACTCTGTGATAAATTGACAACCGTAGTATCGATGACACAGTGTTACTTTAATACCCCGTGCACCCATCCATTATGTAAATACATGTATTCTCGCAAGGACGGAACATTGCGTGACTTGTCGTATACATTCGACAGTCTAGTCAATAAACTACTCAAACATCAAATTTATTGTCGTTATTATTAAATATAATATTTACAATGCTAATCTTTCTTCTCCTGGGATATAAACTTGAACTTGGCCAATGAAGGCAATGAAGTGGTCTGTAGCAGTGATCTGTATACGCTAGAGGCATAAATCTGAAGAACACGGAGACATCTGTGTGGTAGAAATCGGTGCTTGCCTGAGGATACCTTTAATGGTGAATAAATACAAAGATACCCCTTAAGATAATGCTAAGTTGTACTACTTCGCAAGAGCCATTATCCATTAATTTTAAATAATTGTATTTCGGATACATTAGAACATGTACTCACTTGTAAAAAGTAGTCAAAAATCTGAAGATCAAAATTTAGAAAATCACGAGAAACTTCACAAGAGAAAATGCGATAGGATTCAAAGTACTCATATGGAAATATCAGATATCCGGATGAGTCGTTCCTTAGCGTAAAATTATGATTGGATGGCGCAATTTATAGCTTTATTACAATGTTATCTAGAAAGTACCACTCTGAGTTATATCTATCATATATCGAATTCATTTTCCTCGATATCATTCGGTAAAGGTGAGGAATAATGTCAAGCAATTATCAGAATAGTTACTTTACATTTACCTGATGCACTGACTTTTTACACTGAGTTAGGTCATAGGTCACTATCGGCTGGAAGTCCTCTCCCTTCAAAAGCAATCTCGTTTTCACAATCTTCAAATGATTATTTTACTCTGCTGACTGATGTCTCGCTGTATGTCAAAGAATCGTCAGCTGACGCTGAGAAAATCCCAGAAACCTCATTGAGTATAAATTATCACACAAGTCATGTTCAGACGAGGCGTGTAAAGTATTGAAAGTGTTGTTGTCTGATTACTTTCCAACCTCGTAAGGAAGTATGGAATCTCGATCAAATAGCCTGGAGAGATTGTTAGTGAGAAGCTAATGTTAACAACAAATGAATGAACTGAAAGTGTTGATCCGGCCCTAGATGTAGCCTTCTTACGTTGATTTTACAATAAACTATTCAAGTCGAATTCTTAACAAACATATAGCAAACAACTATCGAACTGTTTATAATACGTAGCAACACTAGCCACGCACGAAGCAGACACAGATAATGCTGGGTGGTTTATCCCTCAGCACTCACTGGTTCAAGTGATTCTTGTCGAAAGCTGTCGATTATTCCATCAAATATTGAAATGCATCGATTTTTCGGCAGGTTTTGCCTTCGCCATACGAATCATACCAGAAATATACCATGTCATGTCATTTGTGTAAAAGCGATTCTGTTTAATTTTGTAAAGTTGTGACACGAATGAGATTTTACTAATCTCTCTGATATTAAGCTTGCGAAAAGTCAACAACACAATTATATAAAATTACGATACGTTGAATACACTGGGGCCGGGGTAGCCCGACCCACAAAATGGTTTAACTATTGTCATAAATGGCCTTTGAAACACGTCCAAAATACACCGTTACCATGACACTGCCAATGTACGGAACTGTTACAATTCGAGTTTCGATCGTCAACAGATACACGTTCCTAATTCAGTTGAATGGTGGCGTTGCTGCCATATCGATTTTGTTTTAATATTACAGCAGCAAATAAAAGAGAGGCTTGAAAAGCAGCGGTATGATCATTGCAATGCTATCCACAATGCTTGCTAACACTCCGTATAGCGAGAGCATTCTCGTACCCACCGAAACCACATCAGCATTTCATTTGGAGTTACGTCACAGAGTATAAACTGCCATCTATAGGGTCATCTACGCAATCGCAGACCACTTTTGCGGACGTTGATACGAGTTCAGAGAACATTGGCTGATGTCAGATGTTTGCACGGAACGAGGGAATTTAAAAGCGGAATTGGCAGTCGTAATAATCGGCTGTATACTTTATAAGAGCGTGATTTCTACATTGAATGTAATACGTGTAAAGTGAAGCCGAGAGCAGGCAGAGTGGAATTCTCACGGGCGTCGAGCAGTGCGGTGTCACCGACAAGCAGCATTTTACTATACACTATATCGTCCTTTCGCAAAATTGTAAAGGTACTCATATTTTTATTGTTAAAGTTGCCTGCATTTTCAGAGAAATACAGACACCTATTCATGTGGAATTATTTATCTTTGTCGACGCAGACATGTTAGACGATATAAATGGCAACGAGGTTAGACCTCAGCTTTGGTGCAAACGTTGCAAGTGAATTGTACGACATTAATGCGTCATTTTTATTTCTCTTCGGCAGAACTAATCTGAGGATGACCTGGTGACCAGATTTCTGGGCTGTGAGACAGTGTGAAGTCAATATTTGGAGATGTATTCTGTGTTAATTATTCTCGCTGTGTTGGCCGTATTTCATATTTTACTTGGTATTATATCGTTCGGAGTAGGGGCTATATCGTCATCCAGGGCTGTCATGTGGTTAGCCCACACCATCTCACCGGTATGGAGCGGAGCTTGTGTAAGTAGGAGGTGTTTTTTCACTTGACGGGGATTTTTTAATTTAATCTCCGTTTTCTATTTATAGGTTTCCATTCCTGGGTTAATACGGAAGCCACAAATGTCACAAAGGGTCGTATTACCTATACAGTAGTGTGCTCCAGGAATTCAAAGCGCCGGTTGCAAGATCCTATATCGTGCAAATTTTACAAATACAGACCCAATAGTACCGATCACTGATCATTAAGCATATCAAGAATTGTGAAATTCTTGGAGCACATATTTCTCCAAACTAAAACCAGGACCAGAATTTCATTATGTTACCTGCTAGATTATGTGCGGAACAATTCGTTGTTAAATCACGTTTGAAAACCGCTAATTCAGTTGTTGGCATCAATTTGGCTTGAGCGAATATACTGAAAATAGAATACTTGTTAGTTTTTCTGATCAAATGAATATGTTGACATTGTATTTGAATAGTCATTAGCATATCTGACTTTCCCTTTTGAAGACAGAGCAAAGATCACCCAGTATAATAATCGCTCAAGGTTCATCGTTCGAGGCTGTCCATTTCAGTGTGACGCTTTTCGCACCAATTTGATTCTGAGTTCGTTCTTGTATCAGGGCAAATGCAATTAATTTCTGTGCCAGGAAATGCTTAAATTGAAGGCGTAGGAAATCCACGTCGACACATTCATTAAGGGCCCGATATCATTGATTTATGAAGGTTATGCTTGCTGCTGCTACGAGGATCAGCATTTCAATACAAATCAGATCGGTATCCTCTTTCTTGTGTGTGTCCATCGAAACAACAAATTTACAATTTGCGTTCAAACTAACATCTATGGCAACTAAACTGTCACCGAGACAACCCCGACATGACTTCTTAACCAATTTCATGACACCTGTGATGAAAAATAATGTAAAAACGGTCCGATGTTAATACCACGTATTTCACAGCAGCGAAATGAAAAATCTAAAATTTAGCGTAGAGCGCCTAAGAAGTGGCTGGCGACGGGCAGTGGCTTCAAAGCATTTTAATGAAAGCAATGGTAACTGTGCAGGAAGGACGTACATTGATAGCATTTATTGGTGTGTTTGTGATAAGTCAGTAAAGTGACTTGCATTTCCATGTATCATTTAATGTCGTTGTATGGTGTTAGTTCGGTAACAAGGTTCTGATGCAAGTAGAGTTGATTGCAGTGATCCAAAACGTCATCGCTACAAAGATTATTACTTCAAACACGACAACAACAACTCAACAATTCTAGCAAAACTAGTGGAATAGCAATTTTTACAGAGTAAGATATATACTTTAAACAGTTTGGATGAAACTTAAGTTATTCAGTTCAGGAACAGCTTTTCCATATTTTAATTTCAATTTTCAATTGTCACAAGTCGGATTGTAAAATCACAATCTTATCTTATGATATCAAAGGAGGCAAATAATAAACGTTTCTTAAGACCAGATTGTCAAAATCGAAGCAAGCATATCTTCTGCTTGTTTTATTTGTTCAAAGTTGACTGTCAAGATATTGCTAATCTCAAGAATTTTCAATGAAACATTCCCTCAAGAAAGTAAACAGTAGATAAATAAAATGTAAGAGTCT
Organism: Ptychodera flava; assembly: GCA_001465055.1. Lineage (NCBI taxonomy): Eukaryota > Metazoa > Hemichordata > Enteropneusta > Ptychoderidae > Ptychodera > Ptychodera flava. The sequence continues at coordinate 97,238 of LD353974.1, read as the reverse complement.
GTGATTTGTGTTTGCTTAAAACAATTGTACGACGTAGTTTGAATCACTTAGGTTATGTTTCTATTGTATATTTTGAGTCTACCAATTGATCACATCGTGGTTTTGTATTTCCTTATATTCCGATTTTCGTTGATCGCGAAAACTTAAAAATTTTCAACAAAGAGAATTAATTTGTGCTCTTTGTGATCTTCGGTGTAATACATCAGTTGAAAGTCGTTGTTACACTCACTTCGCTGCTGAAACACTTTGTACACGTAAATGATGAACCTTTATAATAAGAAGTCTGTTTTTCCTGGCTCTTCAAAACTTCAGAGAAGAACGCAAAGGGAAAGTAAACGATTTTGGCCGATTATGTCACGTTGTTTCATAATATGGGCAAATTTGCGAAATTGGCATAGTTGAACGTAACTGTGGATCTAAGTCTTAAGATGCAGGGACTTGCCTAGCCAATGCATAACCTATGAACTCTATATTTATCTAATTTTTAAAAGCCTAAATAGAAAAATCCAAATATTGAATCATCGTTGTTTACAAAGCTATTAGCTAAAAAACAATATGATGTATTATTCTGGAGAAGAATAAATGTTTGACCGTGAGAAATAAAATATTTATCATGACACAGTAACACAGAATTTAATAAGTTAGGTTGTCAACAGAAGCGTACTTTGTTGTTTTTGTTGTGCTAAGGTCTAAAATCTATCAAAAAACGATACAATGGAAAGTTTTAAAATCTGTCAAGAACGAATCTACGAAATTAGGGTCCAAAATCTGTCAAGTACGGTCCGACGATGATAAGATCATAGTCTCGTAAGTCGATTTACAATATGAAAATAATAGTCGGCATGGACTTTTCTCATTAAATGAGTTTTTTTAAAAAAGGAACTATCTATGAGCCTCTGTAGTTATACCGTTTGTCAGGAATCAGTCTAATGTACTATTGAATGAATTGGGATATTAGAATTATTTTCATTTCAAGGCAACACTTGCATGTTCCTTCGTGTGTTTAGATAACTGAACATTTTAAAAGAAATGCGTTGGTATTTTAAGCAGAGGCGAACAACATTGTTTGAACACTATGATTCATTCTTTCAAAAAATTGATCAAGCCAAGTAGCTTTGGCAACCCATGCCAATCGTAAAACAACCACAGAAACGGATTCCTTGTTTTAATTTGATCGTATTTCTTGCTCTACAAAAACTATACCTGGTGAAATTTAACATAAACTTGGCGCTAAATACCTTCTCATCGCAATTGTCCTCCTAAAATATGTCATTACTCAAACCATCAAATTTACAACTATTGATCCTTCACACTCGCATTCCTTCATCGGCAGAGAACTGATTGAATCTCTGAAAAAGTTGGCTGTTTCTATCGAATGCTACAGTTTCTGCCGTACGAACCAGTATTAGTACACTGACGTATGATCACAGCATTAGATAAATTCCAAGACATAAAACGCTACTGCCATAATATGTTTCAAATAGTTGCTGCATGATAAAGGTCTTCAGTGCAGCATTACAAATCAGGGCGGCGTCACCATACAGCATGGAACTCACGTCTACTCTAAGTCATACACACAGGAGCAACCAACCGTGCGTGAGTGTATCGTAAGACAGAGTGTGCCCCAGGGACAGATTTTCGGACTCTCAAAATGTACACCACTTTGCAGGTCCACACTTTGTATTGACTCATACATTTTGCCATAGAGGTATCACAGACAATGGCGGCTGTTTGAATTTTAAATATTTGTAAGTTTTAGGTAATTGCTCCCTTAATCTGTAATTTACAAGAAGTTGATTTTCATACTTTTGATTTGCAAAGACACTGGTTTAACATTTTCCCGAGCGTAAGTATGAGCAAATATTAACAACTCTCAAATAACCTTTGACCTGCCATCTTTTGACGCATTTTCCAGATATTTTTTTTTCCGTTTGTAAAATAGTTTTTCGTTCAAGTTACAAATCATGTCGCTATGCCAAGTATTCAACTGGTCTACACGACTTGAGTGAGAAATGTCCAATGTTATTTTGACGACTAAATTATGGTCCGAGCAATAATGGCCTAATCGACAATATTGCATATATTGGACATAAAGCATTATGTTGGCAAGGTTGATGCTGCGTATTTCAACATTGTACAGAAGAGGAATTGTTGTATCGCACAAAATCACCAAAATATTATCAAATTTACGGCCATTGTCCCTTTAATGGCGTCAAAATTACAGTACTAATTAGAAAATATGCGACGTGGTCGTTCCAAAACACTTGGAATCCTGTTTACGTAAGTCGAGCAGACTGAAAATGACTCCTCAGAATTCTGCACCTATAGTAAAAATGTCCGTTAAATCTTTGCCTCATGACGTTTACAATCTTTAAAATAGAGTCGGAGCTATTATTCTTCACCCGTAAGTTCAGATTTTGTGAAGTCAAATGAAGTCTACTTTCATCTATCGAAACATATCAAGGTTATCGTAGTTTATTCAGGCATTTGCCATCATCTGCCAAACCCAATTAACAGTACTGTAAGGCGCAGAATAAAAAGTTAGTAGCCATATGTCAGAACCAATCAAATGTGACCTAGCTTTTGGAATTTAGTTCACCGGACTGGTGCCTGCATTAAGCTGAGTGACACACAGCACCTCTATTGATTTTCTCAGTACACTACTTTTACAAAATAAAGTTCCATTTGCGATTACGCCATTGTCCTCCGGCTATATCCGACAATACTTTCCCAGGCTGATTATCGAGGCAAGAAACCCATTTACTGATTTCCTCTCTACACTGACCATTTTCTGTTAAGTGTATCATTATCTGCCAGTCGCCTTTGCTGTCTTATCTCACATCCAGTCTAATTACAGTTCAAAAGCTCACTGGACTGCCTCAGCTTTCACAGCTCGTCGTTTTCATTCCCAATCATATTTCATTATTACGTGGAAAGAAAAGTGTCGTCCCTTCGATACTTCTGGAATTATCAAGTGTTTAACTCTAAACGACATTTCCTTTGGTTCAGGTATGTAGATATCTTGCAGAGTGGCTACCCTGACTCCGATCAATTGTGAGTGGAACAGGGAAAGCTTATTTCTAAAGCTAGAAGCGATTAGGTGTGCACGTCTGCATTAACCTCTGCACTGACCTTTACAGTCCGTATTCATGGAATACAAGTAACGTCTTGCAGAAAATAATTAAATCTAGATATTTTCACCAAAAATGATTACTTCCATTTCGTTTTACTTCAACACGTGATTTGATTTCCAAAACGTCAATGTCAATTTCTCTCTCAAGAAAGAAAACCTGACATTTTCCTGCTGTAATCAATAAATGTTTTTTTATTCACATAAAATATCAGAATGAGTACATTTTAAACCAACAATATCTGCGATGCTGACTTTCTTAAATATGACGCATGGCATCGAAGATTTTCAAAATCTATATCTTAAACTAAATGGAAGTGTTGATGAGAACAGTGAGTGATTGAACAAGCTAGCCATGTATACTTACAAATATTTTGATGTTCAGTTTTTGTTAGCTAATTCAACCACATAGGACAGATTGTAACCATTGACCTTGGCTGTCAATTTAATATCTTGTGAATTAGGTGATGTCTTGATGACCTTAAATCTTATTTTTAGTTCCCTCGCATCAGGAGCGTGAATCAAATTCCAGATAAAAACACAAGCAGGAGACTGTATCCGACCATGGAGATAATCGACTGATAGCGTGTTGGTCGTTGGCATAGATAATGACTTGCTATTTCTGAAGGAAGTCTACAAATGTAACTTCTAAATAGTCAGTTACTGGATGTACAGCAGACCGAACGGTACTTTTGTATCGTTTTGAAGGTTTTGACATACTGCATAAAGTGATGCAACGCATCCATACACAGTTTATGATAATCACAGTCCCTTCATGGAGGAATTGTGGGTAAATATATGGTAAAGAAAATAGGGCGACATGCATTTACTTTTTTCCTATCTCGCCAAATTAAAATTTAATTGTATTGACAATGAAAACAGTGGCCCTAAACGTATCGGCAAAAATTACCAAACAATACACCCTGGAAATTAATATCAAATGCAGAATGCAAAGGTTCAAAATACAATAATGGATATTAATATACTTTTCCACAGTTTGCGTTGAATTTTTTTCTTCTTCTGCTTACATTCACAGTTCATCATTTGTGGAGTGCTTGGTCTAGCCTGTGCCAAGAGGAAAACTGCGTACATGGTAAGCACTCAAGTAATACACAATATGTCACTTTAGACAATTTACATCTTCTGCCATGAAATCCCAGAGATGCAGCATTTCCTATGAATAGAATTTGGTTTATTTTCCCCAACCTTCAGCAGTTTGAACGGAAAGATCTCTGGCCCGTCGAAAGTACCTCAATGTGGCAGATAGGATTATATCAGTGTTAAATACACAACAGAAACGTGAACTCGGGCCTTGAAAGCTGTGGTTTCTCTAGTAAAGGACACAGCTGTAAGGCTTTACTAGGTTTCATCTTTTGATGATGTTTCAGCTCACGCAGACCAAAATGAGATCACCTGCTCGTCACAAGTATGACCATCTAGAGAAAACGACTGTTTCTATTCTTAGAATCGGCGATTGCCCAAACATCCATGGCGATTTAAGTGCAAGTCAAGATGTAGCTTATCTCTTGTGTAATTCATAAATATTAGCTTGCTGTAGAACGTCATGGAATCAGATTGTAGAACCTCTAAAAGTGTTTCATTTTCATGAAACCAATTCAAACTGTTCAATGAAGTCTGAGATAACTAAAGGCGCCGTCTTTTCTTATCAGATGGTATTTCGGCTGCTCTGTACTTTGAAAGCACCAAAATGTCGTTTTAAACCGTTTGGTAACTTGGAAAGGGACAATCTTTTGCTCCAGAAAATTTCGTCCCGGCTAAATGTTGTTATAGTAATAGAAATGAACGTCTTGTCTAGCTGGTAACATTAAACATACCTAATCATTTCAATCACAGCAATTTTCCCTGACTCCATATCGCAGTCGATTCTCTAGTCATTCAGACTCAAATTTGAAAAATATTAAGACTTTATTATATTGTAAGGATGGATTAGTAACTCATTAAAAATCAGAACACTGTGCAATAAGCCTTACCTTTTACCAAATTTGTTACATTGCCAAAACAAGAACTCAGACCAAACTTTTCTATTTAATTTTAAAATTACCCTTTGATAACTTCTGTATTACATAAATTAGCATACTTTGTACGGCAAATTTTTGTTTGCATTTGATATGACCATTTCAGTACGATAATAATAGCTGGCTATAATTTTTCGTTACAAAGGATAAAACGTCCACGCATATTATTCTTTCTGCAGTTGGAAATGAATATTTTGCTCCAACCTTTGTAAAACAAGCTTTTGGATCTTCTTTACCTTCTAGTTTTATTTTCTGGTTATTTTTGTTTCGAATCATGTCAGAAGCCATGTTATTATGAACAAAGAGTCGTACATAATCAAATGTCGCCACAGACACGAGATTGACTTGGGACATCGTTTTGAAAGGTAGACGATTTGTTTATGGAAAGAAAGTCTCGTGACTTTTTCCATCGGTACCGTACCGTCAGTGAATACGGTATTTTAGTAAACAGTCGTGAAGATAATGACTTGTGAATCAATACTTTAGCATAATATCAAGATCAGTACTAAACCAAGAGTTTGCAAAGTTTTTAAATTTTGTTCACACATGTTGATATTTCTGGTATACCAACAGTGGTTTGAGTGCCGACACATTAATTTTACTCTAATTGATGTAGGCAAAATATGGTCAAGTAATATTTACATCTGGCGATGTATTGTTTTTAATCTTTGAATTGTGCATACACTACACTCTTCTGTCGTCGTTGAAAGACATCGCAGAATGCGTCACCACTGATGTGTTCTTTTCAGAATAAACATATCTTCTTATGTTTATCACTGTGTTTTCACTTCAATTTTGACAAGACGCAATACAGCGGAGTTTGTTTCAAAATACAACTGCTGACTCACTCTCCCACACAATTTCCGCGTTGATTTGTAACAGTTAAAAGAGTATAAAGATTGTCGTCATGCTTGCTCCATATATAAAATGAACCAATCTATAAGTGGGCTATCATGTCTCAGTTGAAATAATTTAAAGAGAGACAGTCGTCGGAACTGCGCGTGTGCGACATTCTTGTTTACAAACAATGTATTTCATGCATGGTATCTAGATGTATCAAGTCAACATGGCTGCGATATTCATTGTTAACAAACATGTTTAACTTTCATCAATCGCCAACGTAAACTAGATATAGTGTTTATATCGGTCGTAGGGATCCCTGGCAACCTTTGAGCAGAGTTTCGACGACTGCCTCCCTTTAAAAGAACATTTCATATAGGGTTGTTAAAATGGCCACACTTCTCAGTATCAGGTACATCGGAAGATCCAGTCGCAGAAGGGTACTCCATTGAGTACATACACCTGACAGAATCTATCATTGTGAATATCAGGTAGAGAAAACATACTTCATGCATATTGTACGTGATCGATAATGTAGATGTAGATGCGAAATATTCCAATAATATGAAACGAAAAAAACTCGGCACTGTCTTGCCATTGGCTAGTGAAAAGTTAACTCTTGTCCATATTCAATCGATGACGAGATGGCTCAACTTTCGTAATCTTCATAAGGCCAAGAAATTTGGATGGAAGTAGAAACTTACAAACCATTCGTTTAACAATACAAGTCTCGGCTTTCCTTCTTGGCGTTACTCATATGATTTATGATTTATGAGTACACAAATACTAGTATGGGGAGTTTTGATAATGAGCTGTGGGGTGGAGGGGACGTTGTGATAACGCCAAATTTCGAGTGAATTCAAAATGTATACTTTTGTAAATCATTTCACTGATGAAGCATATAGATTTGTTAAAAACTGTTTGATTGTTATTGATTGAATCTGGATGCTTATGAAAGTATGTCAAGTCAGAACTTAAGTGAGGCGGTAGCTGGAAACTAGAAAGGAGAACTATCGATGTTGGTTTAGTCACAGTTCAAATTGCTTAGACATGCATGAGTTCCTGCCTTTAGATCGTTATCTAACCTAGAGATCGCTTTCTCATGATGACAAATCGATTTAGCCGCCATGAATGTCATGAAATGGTACGTAGAAACTAAATTGCGGTGAATCTTATAAATTATGACCGACTTTGAATTTGAAAAAGCGATTCGGGGTTATAAAGACACGGTTTCTCATTTGCCGAGAGACGCATCTTTCATTAAATATGTATGGATTAATGTCGACCTATTACAACAGCATATCAGTAAAACTTTGTTCGTTGGCAAACTGCAATTTTTGATCATGACCAGAGTTTTCCAAAGGAAATTACACAAGGTACCCCTTCAGTCGGAACTGTGATACATAAATCACACAGTGTACATTGAATAATTCACGTGTGCAGTGTTGTGATTATTGAAGACAAAAATAAAGGTTTCACTTCAAATTGATTTCGTTCAACATCAAATAGAGAAGTTTGGAATACAATACACGTGTATTTCAAACCGCATGGTTTGTGATATGTTCAAAATAATTCATGTTCATACATAGCGCTATCGGGAAAATATTCAAAATAAACGGGAAACTTTCGCACGATTTCATTCTGTTTGCCAACGTTCTTTCGTCTTCAAAATAACATTGTCGGGTGCCTCGACAATAAATACCCATTCTACATACGAGGACGTCATTTGTTCAAATAGTTCTTCGTGTTCGAACGTTCCCGTATTTCAACAACTCCATGGAAAGCATAATTTTCACACGATTGCATACGATTTTTCTATTGTCTGTTGCTTACTCAGGAACCTCCAGAGAATGGGTGTAAATACGTACCTCTGATATGATGTAATGATGCGATGGGCATTTTGTTACGTCATCAAGAGGTGCATTATTATCTAGAATGCAATCTACATAATGTTAACCCACTTGGTCTCTTGTCGCTGAAGTATTTGAAAAGCCACTTCTTTAGCCAAGTGTATTTTGAATTCCACAGTGAAATTAACCATGATACTGATTCGATGTAACAAGCCGTGTTTAAATATTTATTTTAAAATGTGCCTAAGTACAACTCAATATTGATAAAGAGTATTAAGGCAGATAGAATTCATTGTATTAGACATTTGGCGCATAGGAAATGACAAACACTCCCTTTTAGGAAAACCCTTAATATACTTATATTGATCGCATCGCTTCTCTTGCTTAGACAGCTTTACAGTAATAGCGTTGAGAAAAATTGCAACTAATATTACTGCAGGCTGTAAAACACATTTCGCCATCTGCCCACGCTTTAATGCTTCTTTTCGCGTCACTTCAAACACAAAGCACGTGTATACATTGCTATTGTTCTGTCTTGCATTCCGTGCTATCCTTATTCAAATACCTGCGGGTTTTTTGGAAGTATCTCGATTTCAAGATCCATGTTCACAAATCCATTAACAAACAAAATCTAACGTACTTACAAAATACTCACCTCTTTATAATGACTGTGAAAGACATCGACAACAACTATGACTTGCTGCAAGTGAATATGAAACAATATCGTACCGATTTAGTCTTGTTTGTAAAATTGGTATATGAGGTGGACCTCTGGTAATTATGTTACTTGACACATTCTTTTTGAATGTATTCCACAGAACCCAATTAATTTTGTTATTTCCTTCATAAAATATTTGCAATAATCATTACAATAATGTAAGACATTCTGACTGACATTTTAGGTATAACATTTTCCCCAATTTCAATAGTTTTTTATCAGTCAAAAACATAATATTTAAATGTTATATTCGCGTGAGAAACTTTTGTAGGTTACGACTAGCTATAGCTTGTGTACTAACTTTTGATTATAGAAGTAATGTGAGTCGCATTGAATGCCTTGGCTATCATTCTATAGTTAGGGCTGTAGTGTATAAAACTAGCAAATCAAAACCAGGAACCTATCTTTGAAGAATAATACTGAGCAATGTCTTTAAAGCAATATTTCGGCGAATAACTTAGGGACCACTGGTATACATTGAAATGAGAATAAATAAAGATTAGAGTATTAGATGCTATTTTGATGGAAAGTGACGCATCAAAGACAACACTACATTGTCTACGCTTCAACATCTATTGAATCGAAATGGTCGAAATACTGAATATGTAGATTTAACAAGTATCCATTTCCCTTGGTAATATGGACCTTATTTTGCTTAATAATTGATATTTTGTCTTTTTCGTGTCAAAACCAGTCCCATGATACCGACATTCTCATATTTTTATCGATAATTGGATATTGCCAATTGACTAGAATACGTACGCCCTGCTCTCATAGCGTTCACAACACAGATTGTGGACACTAAATCTGGTATACCTAGAACTGAACATGTTGCGGGCTTTGATGAATGGTCACGTTTTCACTTGAAAAGCCTCTAGAATACGACTTTATGATTGTGCTAGGTAAAGTAGCTTCATTAGGTGTTTTTCACGTACTCAACCAGTCTATCTCTCAGCTTCTTGCGGATTATTTGGTAATTAGTATGTATGTGCTGAGCATACTCCACTGCAGCGAAACAGGCGCCATTTTGTTTCTAGATTGTCTGTCTATAGCCATCGCTAAAATGCAACTTTAGGATAATCTCCATTGAATATGTAAATTGCCTTCAACAGCACTTAGAGTGGAAAGTAAACCCTATTCACAAACATGCACTAAATGTTATTGTCTAAATAGCAGGTAAAATATTTGATAAGATTACGTTGTTTAAACAGTACCAGTCCGAACGGATAATCTGAAATATAATCAAGACACTAGAAATATGATTATTTAAGTTTAAGCGATAGTGGAGACGTCTAGTAAGATGTTAGTTCAGTATCTTAAACAAATTAGTTTCGTGTTCCAATAATCGATCAGTTAAAAAGGCATCATCTTCAAGTCGCAAGACTACTCTGTGTATTCTGAATTGTTGTTTCTTAGACTACCACTTTCGATACATTGTATAATATCTTTTAATTTGTCCAGAGGTTCTGAGAACACAACTCATCTATCGTAGACTTTGTGACGTCTGTACTGGCCTCTGAGAGTGTCCCCATGCAATGTTCATCGTTTGTTGGTGATACGGCCGGCATCTTTTCTCAATTGGGAAATACATTATGCTGTTGATTCTACAGCTAGCACCCTTGGTCCATTTGGCAACATTTTCCATCTTTTAGTTCTGAGACTAAGATTGTCTATCCTTTGTCCAAGTGTCACACCTGAGAGTTGACAAAAATTTGTTTGAGTTGTGCTAGGCGTGACTATAAGAAAAGTATATTGTCAAACAGCATGAAAGTCTGTGTCTAATTTAACAATTAAAATGTTCCTCACTTTCGTTCCACTGAGACCTCTTACCTGGTCGCGATAGTTCGCTCAGATAGGTGGTATTTACTTCTAAAT
>LD353974.1:65196-78665 GCA_001465055.1 Ptychodera flava | reverse complement strand
AGGCGACACCTGAGACCTTACATCCGGGATCTAGGATTATTATTTATAAACAAATCAATCGTTCCCATTGAGTTGTGACAAATCGATATAATAAATGTCTTCATAAACGCTGTATTGAATGAATCTGAATTGAAATGTTTTATAGTAAGGGTAATTCAGACATGAATGATGGGTGGACAGGAGGAAATCAGGAGTGCTTCATCTATAAAATGATGCTCCCTAAATGCCCTTTTCTAATATATATATATATATATATATATATATATATATATATATATATATATATATATATATATATATATATATATATATAGATAGATAGATAGATAGATAGATAGATAGATAGATAGATAGATAGATAGATAGATAGATAGATAGATAGATAGATAGATAGATAGATAGATGTATGTATGTATGTATGTATGCAATCGAATTCTATATCCGTATGAGCAACTCTCACAGCGAACGGAAACGGAAAACTTTCTCTTCAACATTATGTTATTTTGTGTATTAAATGATTATTCCGATTTTGTTAATGACTACAGCACTTTGTAGATGAGTGTGATCTTTAGACTTTGCTATACAATGTCTAGCAAGTCGACTGGCAAACGACAGTGACCTTCACTTATTAAGAGGAGAATAAAGTTAGATTTCCATGAGCAGTTAGCTGTAAGTTTTTTAAGGAATGGGTAAATTTAATGACTTGTTCTGTTCTGAACTATATGTAAGTACGTTTTCCAAAATAAACTAATACAATAATAACAAGTCATTATCAATGACATAGTCCCCACGTGGTAAATGACTTTGCAAACCGTTGACAGATGATGGTGACGTGATATTTGACAACAGATATCAGGAAAATGGTGGAGAAAACGTATTGGTGTGTATATGCAGTTGACGTCGAATGTATGAATGGAATCAGTTAGCTAAATTTGAGAAATAGTTGGGTGTGTGATCAATTGTTGTAATGTGATTATATGAAGCCTGAGTGTTGGTTTGTGATACAGATGGATATGAGTGGACATATGCAGAAGTCCCTCACATGGAACATGTCTGCAGGTACTGTAATTTTTTTCCAAAATGTTGACCTGGCAATGTATGAAGCTCAGTTTTACAAGCACAAGAGTAAAAAGTGACTTGACTTGAGAGCACTGGGCACAGAGGGAAATGCAGGGCTGTTAATTATATCTGTCAATGTAACGGCTTTATCGAACATTAATCCAGATTCGCACTAAGATTCAGCAAATTCCATTGTCATATTACGAGATGTTTCTCTGCATGAAAGGTGACTGACATTCCTGTAGTTCACTGTTATTAAAAATCACAATCATAAAAACTAAAAACTGCACTTCACAAAACTGTGTAAATATATTTTAACTTGAGTTTTTTGAACTGTCAGCGTGAAAGTCAGGAAATTTCAGAATCTGATTCGGAGTAACTTCATTGCAAACTTCCAGAGCTAACATTCATTTTTGCTGTAAATTTTTATCCAATACAACAATAACAACAACAAAACGAACATGCATTCACTAACCACATTTTGCCCTGTATAAAAAACTTGACCTGACATATTTTAGCTAATATTTTGTTCATTTAAACGCCATTATTAAAAACAAACAAGGCTATCTGGCAGCCATATTGGATCATTTACTAAAATAACTTACGTCCAAATGTAAGTTACAGTTCTTTGTACTTATGCCAAGTTTGAAATACATTGGTCAAAACCTGTCTGAGTATTGACTGTAGACATAAAATATAGGAAACAAAATTGTCGTCACGCGACCATATTGAATTGCGCCACAAAACAAATTGACATGCATATGTATGACATGGTAGTTTGAAAGAAATCGCTTTAGGCACCTCTGAGAAATTTGCGTGCACGGACTCACGTATGGACACGGACATGACCAATCTATACGTTCCTCGGACTCTTTCCCTGAAGACTAACAAAGATACGACCAAGCCAGGACCTGCATTAATGATATTACAGCGAAGAAGTAGTTTTGAGTTTAATACCCCTTTTAATGAAAAGATCTTGATCTTGCGTACTTGTTTGCAAATCTCTTTGGATCACCATCCTTTCTTGGTTTCCTAAAACGACAGCTATAATTACAAATCATTTCATATTTATGCCCTGTTGATTGTTAACTTCAAATAGAATTATTCCCGGAAGGTTTTTGGGAATTCACGCTGTATCGGGCATTGCCACTGGGATACTGATTAGATGCAGTTGGAAAAAACCTGACTTGCTGTGTTTTCCTGTCTGCGCATGCTCAGATTGATTCGAACTGCTATCTATGGCAATTTTCTTACACTCAAAAAGGCAAAAATCTCAGTTTGAGAGTCACTGAATTACTTAAACCGTGGAGCCTCCGAACTCAATTGAAATTAACACAAAGCAGAAGTGGTGAACATTAACACACAGTCCTCCAGGCTTTGTGTGGAAAGACTGCGATTTACAGAAAGCGTTTAAGAATGCAGACTTGGAAAATGAAACCGCTTTGAAAAATACTTTTGTTGAATACAAGAATAGCGATGTCAAAAAAATCAACCGAGGATTTTAATAAAGAAGATATTGATATCTTGATACACTGATGATGGTATAGGTAGTCAAGACGAGTGAGATACCAATGATATGCCATGGATTGGTTGGTATGAGAACATCTCACGTTACAAAAGTTAAAGATATTTTACAATCTTCATTCGCAAGATGGTTGTAGAAAGACAATCATTGTCTTAACTTTAACTGTATGCAGCCATTGCAAAAAGAAGCTCACACACATTGAATGGATAATTCCGCACTTTATGGTATTATCGAAAACATGGGGTTTCTCTGGTCACTTTGTGGTCTTATCGAAGCCTTTGGGTTTCTCTGGTCACTTTGCGGTCTGATCGAAGACATTTCTCTGGTCACTTTGTAGTCTGATCAAAGACATAGGGTTTTTCTGGTCACTTTGTAGTCTGATCGAAAACATTGGGTTTCTCTGGCAAACTCAAAAATGTTATAACTGAAAGCATCGATATAACATTTAACTCAATATTGTGGTTTTAGTTGACCCTTGACCCTTGCAACATAAAAGATCAAAACTCCTCAAAAGTGTTCAATATTAGATTTGATAGCAACATTAATGCTGTCAATTTTAACAATCCGAGTAATATTTCCACGTCGGTTTCTAATGAACTCGGAACATCACCTGCAATGGCTGTTGTATAGATATTGCCCTTTTCCTTTCAATTTTCATCAGCTCGGTCAATGCAGCTCCATTTTCGCATCAAGCACGCTGAGTTATTTTACGAAAGTGAATTGCTATCAATCAATGGCATTGTCTGCCCATTTGTTAGAAAGCAACTCTCAGTGGCCCACCCACGGTCCAGCACGTCGCCTGCTTATTTATAAATAGTGTATATTGAGAAGGACTGGCTCATGTTCTAGCTTGGGACTTCATTAAGTGGCTATCATGCTGTAATGTAATAAGTCTGTAAATTTAATCAATTTTACTGTGCTAAACCTGTCTTTCTGAAAATGTCCAGTCGTTATGCTAGCTTCAGTACACAACTTTCTAAATTCAATCCACTGGTCGCGTTAATCCACCAAGATTGCGCTGCATTGTTCAGTGTTGAAGCGGCAGTCAGGTCTGAATACAGGCTCTAAATTAATTGAATTGACGGCAGCCAACCAAATTACGTGAACATTAGCTAGGTTTTTAGCACGCAAAATACGTCGCTGTGAGCTAATACAAAATTAGAGACAGAAATGTTTGTGTCGTACATGTAACCAAATACAGTCCAAGCCCTCTCTGCTTCAATACGTAATAATATTTTACAGGTTTTCACTTGATTTCAAATCTCTCTTGTGAGATTTATTCACTGTAGAATTTCCAAGATCATTGGATTAGTTAGAGCCTGTTTAGAACTGAGAAATCTACACGCTGTTACCAATTCAGTACTTAATGTCAGTATGGCGAGAAAATCAATCCACAGACTCCCGTCACTCGTTATACTGTGAGTGACGTCATAAAGTGCCATATCGGGGGAAAAGGTGAAGACAAACAAGTAAAAAACTCTAAAATTTAAAAAAAATTACTATTTGTCGATCAACAAACAGACCGGCATACTGCCTTCATAACACCTAATGTAATATTAAAAACAAAAAATTTTGAAGTGCAATGCAAGAGTATGCGTCAGACTTCATCGCGTGAACAGTGAAGTTACAACCGTCGCATGCCAGAAAGCCTCCAAGATTCAGTATCAAACAAAACGTTCGTAATTGTATGACGAAACATTCCTGAAATTGAAAACGTGAGATTTACTTCATAAGAGCAAAAATTGAGTTTCGATGTTTTGAAATCATCAGCATTAGATACAAGGCCCGGTAATTTAAAGTTGCTGTCTGTGGTCGTACCGATGCTATGGTTAATATTGTTCCTGTCCGTTGCCTACTTTCTTTCTACTTTATTTTGCGTTGATACTTTCCCGAAGACGAGACATCTCCATAGCTCGTCAGTTTCTGTGTACTAGCGTAATACATTAAAGGGACATTAGCTGTAACTGTTGACTAATTTTTCACTACTCTGTTTCAATGTATCAACTACAGAATTTTACTATAATCCGATCATCATGACCAATGCCCAGTGTCCTGCTTGTCAACACACCGTATGTTATTGTTATTGTTAATAAATGTATTCTAGTCCGGACCTGAATACAAAATTTAAACAATAACAATGCAGATTATATTCATATAGGGTATATTTATGAGCTAAATATTAGGAATTTCTCCATGGTTCAGGGATTCAAACCAGAAACTGCAGATGATACACAGAATAAACAAAATTTAAAAAATGACCAAAGTTACAGCTAATGAATCTTTAATACGGGATGGTTTGACTGGAAGTAGGGAGCTCAGCCTGCTTTAAGAGAGCTAATGTGCAGCATCTTGGAAGATTTTAGCAGCTTGGAAATAATTCAAAAGGAACAATAAGCCGACCAAACAGACAATCAAGTAGACCACCATCTTGGAACATACGGATAAGGTTTCCTCTCTCATAGCGCCGTTCATCAGCAATTTAACCAATCGTTGAAAATTACCTCTGTGAGTCACGACGGTATGAGTCAGCTAAATGAGCAGCGATTCATATTATCACGGTTTATTTGAAGCACCTCATGTATTCATGATACTAACTTGTACAAGACCTGTCTTTTTTAAAGAAAATATTCAACAATAAGGAACAGTAAAAATACGCCCTGGTTCTCTCTTTCGGTTATAACATAATTTGAATAGTGATGTCTTGCCGGGTCCATAATATTTCTGTGTTCTATTATAAGTTTGATTCGGAAAGGTTGAGTTTAGCCTGCGTCGATAAATCAAGCTATATACGAGTTAAATGACTATATGATCGTATGAACCATGTTGTGTATTCAAAAACATACAGCTATGTCACGATCACGTGATCTCTTAATAATACAAGTTCATATCCAGATTTCATTTAGAAACCTTATTAACGTACCTGACGAGCAACGCAAAACTAAAACGTTACGTCCACAGACATAGATAGTTTCGTTTCCTTTGAATGACTTCGGTGTATTCATACGTTTACGGAGCAGTAGTATCAAAGGTTACCCTCAAACGCTGCTTATTCGATGATCAACATCAATAATCGGCAAATATGGTTTTGTTTATGAAAGCACAAATGTGGACTTTTGTGGGAACGCCTTGCGTGTAAAAGCGTGTTTAGAACCCGTTCACGTCGTAGTCAATTTTAAATCGGATATTTTAACAGTTTGTGAACACGAATCAATGATTAACTCTTATTCCATATAATTTTCATCAGAAAAAAGTCAAACTTTATTGTTTGTGCCATGACGCTGGATGATTCCATAGCTGTTGAGAGTGTATACAATCTCGAAGGACTTTACTCTTTCGTTTTGTTCCTCACACATTTCTGTCAAGCCAGTTAGTCTTTAAACCTGACGTTTTATTATCTGTGCGTTGTTTTAGGATTAATAAAGTTTTCTAGTCTTTCAGTCTTGCATCGGTTATCAGAGATAAACTCTTTCACATCGCTGTGAGTGGTAAAGGGTTAAAATGTAAAACAAATTGTCACAGATCTCGCTGTGTTCTATAGCTCCTCTACCCAACCGTGCCGTGCTGTAACTTGCGTATTGAAGTATTCATCTGGTTTTTATTCCCTGTGTCTGTATACGAGGACACAAAGAAAGCGACTGGAGAAAGAGTTCTCATGATGGATTCTGAATCGATTCTGTCAATAATCGCTTTTCGTGAGTATACTAATTATGATTTGTAAACCGTTATATGTAAGAACCCTCCAACACTTTCAACAGTGAACGATTACATCCGGGGATTTCTTCTGCGAATGCTTCAGTCCTTATTTTTAGCAATCGATTGGTTTTTATATCACAAAGTAGTCGGAAGTATGTCGTTTTAAAAAGACATTCACCGGAACAAACAGAGTATTGATTTCCAGAAGAAATTACGAGGCAATTTTTGTACACAACAACGGACGCAGGAAGTCCTTTTTGAAGGAGAAATTTTACGTTGTTTAAATGATAGTTGATACTGGAATTTACGGAAAGCTGTATTCACCCTGTGTTGTGACAATTTGAATACTCCTGGTGTAACTTGTATTGACTTCGTGTCTACTTTGTTTGATAATGCTTAAAGCACATTTGAATTAGTATCTCCGATGGGAAAAAAATATACGCAAGTTACAGCACGGCAGGGTTGAATTGACGTGCTCATCTTTTGTTGAGAGAGTCTGTGTCTTTAATAATATCGGAATGTCAACCAACATTTTTTTTCAGAATGACGTCATTTTACGAAATGTTAAAGACACGTATTCTTAATGTCCCATTTACAAAAAGTTGTTGATCACGCTTTGTTCAAGCAAAACTGTAAAAGGGGCAAGATGTAACTACATACGTTACGCCTTGCAAAATACATGGGATAAAACTTTGAGAGACTAATCAGAGCTTTATGCTAAACACTGATGGTGCCATGAAATCAAAGTAAAAAAGTATTTTGTAAATAGACTTTTCAGATCGGTAAAATTCCATCCCACTGAGAGACGCATCAACCACAGAGATATCGGTGATGCGTTTGTGACGTCATGACTGGATTACTGAAATAAATCATCTCGGGGGATTCGGAGATATAAAAATTCAGTCAACGATACTACGATACATCTACAGCCTCACAATCCGTACAAGAACATTTAAATACATAACACTGGCTTTATTTAAACTTCATTTGTTACTTACGAAGGAAAGAATCGATTTCAAAGCAAATCTCTTCTTGTAAAAACCTTTGCAGAATTTCCAGGTTGTTCATAGTCATCAATTGAGAGACTTGCATTCAACGACGTGAGAGAGACCGATAAATTACTTTCAACCAGACGTAATACAAGAAGTGCAATGTAGATTATGATCGTTCAAATGTCGAGAAATAAAACGTTATCAAGTGCCCTGGCTGGTTGTCTAGCTACATCTTTTACATGCAACCTACAACACTAATCTTTCCAGGGAATGTAATATATTTGTTATAAGTTCCCGCAGACGAAGTCCAGGGGACTTATGCATTGGGTCCCGTCTGTGCGTGCGTCCGTCCGTCCGCTCGTCCACGCAAATATCTCAGACATGCCTGGGCCAATTCCTTTCAATCTTGGTACAAGAATTTGCATGTTTAATGGATTTTCATAATTCAGGTAATATTTCAATAACTATTCACTCACATTTGATGAAACTTGGTACAGACGTTGATATACCAGAGATGTAATAGTGTGCAAAGACATTAAGCAGTATCATATCAATTTACTTCTGATTTGGATATTTAATTAATTTTCATAGTTAGAGTGATATGTCCAAAAACAATGCAGCAAATTTGATAAAATGTGGTATCAGGTCAATTAACTGCTGATTTGCGTGTTGAATGATATGTCCAGAAATACCGCAGCAAATATGATGAAATGTGGTACAGGTGTCGATCTAACAATGTTGTGATGACCTACAAAAACAATTAGCACTAATTTGCATATTTAATGAACTTTCTTAATTACTATGATATGTCTAGAAACACCGTAGCAAACAGTGCTGTAAAAGTGCACAAAGACACCATCATGTCACTTAATTGTAAATTTGCTTATGTCGTGAACTTTCCTAATTTGACAGTCAAGAAAGGTATTTAGCAGTATCAATAACTAATTATAGTAATTTTCCTCTACAATGAAGATGAAATGAACATGGGGGCATTTTTGTTCATATCTGGCTTTCTGCTTTTTATGTCAAGAGCCATTACTTAGACATGCCTGGACCCAGTTTCTAGCAGATTAGTTGTATTTTGACATTTCAACAGCAAGTACATGACGAACCTAATTCTTTCTTTCTTTTTTACGTAGGTCAACTTTTTGATAATGTAGGCAATATTTTGCATTGGAATACGTTTGGGAACAGACTTCCACAATATTCATTTTTGAAATGGTGTGGTATTATCCATTAGCTACCAAAAGAGTGGAAAAAACATACTGATATATCTAGATTTAACGCTGATGATATGAATGAAAATGATTACAAAATTAATTTTTTAGATATTTCCTTCATTTTAGTTTACTTTAGTGTAAAACAAAAATTGTTACTCCAAGTATTATTTCTAATTTTTTAAGGTACCAAAATCGCAGCTCTATTATGATCATGTATTAGGTACTTCTGTTGAAAGTTGGAAAGAAATATATCAATGGCCTTTTAAAATCACACTTGATGTTAAGCTTAGAAGTTTCCAATGGAAATTGACCCATAACATTCTTATGACAAACAGAAGATTGCATAAATCTAAAGTACCTACCTCAAATTTTACCTTTTGTCGGAGTGATATTGAAACTGTTCTACATTTGGAGTGTGAGGTAACTAAACAATTTTGGTCTACTCTTTTCCAGACCTGGGGAATACATTTTCACTGTACGAATATTGTGTCAGCCAGAGTTATTTTGTTAGGAGATCCCGCATTACAAGAGTTGTTAAATTTTGTTTTATTAGTTGCCAAGAGATATATTTACATTAGTAGATGTGAAGAGAAAACACCAACATTTGTCAATTTCAAGTCTTTTATTTTCAACATACAAAAAATTGAACGCTACATTGCTATTCGAAAGAGTAAACTTGACAAACATAAGAAGTGGGGAGACATGTTACAAGTATTGGAAGAATCCTAAGTTTTAACTTTTTTTTATTTGTGAACCGTATATATTTTTAATCCAGTGAATTGTGAAGTATAATGTATTTTCTTTCTTTTTGAAGACTGCAATAAATAATTAAAAAATAATGCTTTCCAATTGGTAGAAGGACATAACCCTTTGCCATTCATACTAATGTCTAATTGTTTACAACACAAACCAATATCGACATCAGTAATGTCAATGTCATTGTCAATGTACAGAGCACAGAGACAATCTGAAGGCCGCCTTAAATAAATAAATAAATATGTAAACGATGTGCCTAATATACAAATAATGATTCCCCATTTACTACAGATACCGCTGATGCCGGATTTTCTGAACAGATTTGTTATTTATTGATGAGTATAGTTTGATTATGCAAATCAAGAGATATTGAGTTATTATCAACGTAGAATATTTTTGACATAAAATCATGCAAGTAATATCCAATTTGAACATCGACCTAACATTATCGTGTTTGGTCTGTCTACAGCTAATTCCACCGCATTCTGAGACATCACTGAGGCTACAAAAAGCATTTTCATTAAAAAGTGAAACCAACCATGATTAAATGAGCGATACATGCGAAACTTGTAGTGGAGGATATGGAAATGTCTTCGCTTCCACGCTTTTCTTTGATTCGCTTGAAAATCACTGACCTGTTCATGTAGATGTATTTAGAGCCCTGCATATTAATGCATGTCGTGGATAATAAGTAAAAATTGACAATAAGGGAAGTCGGCCAGGTACGTTTAGGTTAATCTAGGAAGATTTGTGACAGTTTCTCAAGATAGAGCTTTATTTCAGTCACATATTCATGAAACGGTTTTATCTATTGCGTTCAGCGGAAGGAAATCAACGTCCGTTTATTTGTCAATCGACAACTTTTCAGATCCAATTAGTAATATTTATTGGAGGATTTCTATGCATCTAATCAGTGACATTCATTTCGCTCTATCGTGACGGTGTGTACTTTTCTAATGAATAAATATCTTTGTGCTATTTCTATAGAAGGTGAATAAAAAGTGTAAAAGAAATGCAATGCACGAACGAAAGTCATCCTTGGTTAGCAAAATAGAACAAATAAGATTTACAAGCTCTGATCAGTAGGTCAGGCACAGTGATGTACTGAATAGCGTTTTGTCAACCTCTACTGTCTCATCCTAGGATTGGTAAGACGCTCTTGGTTGAAAAAAAAAACCAAATTAATACTTGACACATGATATGTCATCCTCGTTTCACTTACATTCTTGTCTTTATAAGAAGTCGATGTCTTGTCAGAGGTAGCTGTTTAACATTACCATAAAGTCAGCTTCCGAACAGCTATATATAATCCGTGCTCGGTAGATACTAACAACTCATTCGTAGAGTTCAAAGGGTCAAACAGCAAGAGTGAATTCCTGATGACCCGTTTTATGTAGATTGCAGTATCATCTTCTGCGAGCGTGGGGAATTGAAAAATACTTACGTAAAACATGAGAGCGCCACCTGGATGAAACTGTAAATACCATTTTACGAGAATTAAGAACATTTTATTTCTTTTCGGGACTGAAAACAGTTACGTTGAGATATTTGCTTATACTATCTTATTTCGTGCTCTACAAAATTCCCCGAAAAAAATCAACAATGGCCGTACTTATATCCAGTGTAAAGAGAGTAGAGATTAATTAAGGGATGGCACTGCATAGGGAGAACTTCTGACAGATATTATGACAATATATAGAACAAGTAACGAACCTAGCTAGTTAGCTGCTAACTAGGAGAACCTCTTAAACAGCCATTGATACTAATGGGAGAATGACTTAACGGACAAAGCTGACAACTGTTAGCAAATAATCTGACAGAAAGTTAAGATAACGAAGACACGATCATATTTGACTTGATGAACGCAAGGTGATAACTCAAACAGTCAATTTGAAATAACAGAGATTTGCCCTCTGTAGCTGACGATTCATAACAATAATCTGATAGACTTTGAGATCGACATTGAAACGTTCCATGGATTTTCAACTCCTATTTCTGTACGAATTAAAACGTACGTTTTAGGTTTGCGTAAATTTTCACGAGGTTATTGCAAACAAATTTCTTTTGACAAAATGTGTGGTGATTCCAGTACCAGCATGGTGGTGTTCGATAATCTACCTTCCTGGTAAAAATGATGTAGGCGATATTTCATTTGCGATTGATATTTTCTGTTGAAGTTTAATTGTAGTGATTAGTACGAGCTGGTATAAAATATTGCTGTCCTTTGTGTTAGCCTAGCAACAATTAACAGGAATTCCTGTTAATCACGGTCTCTTTCATTTCAGATTCTTTGTTTCACGGCCTTTTCCTTCGTTAGCTTAATTACGGGTGTGGTGAGTATACAGTTACTACGCTTGGGTCTGGTCAACCACACATCCGACGGACATACCTATGCCAAAGAAGAACAAGACGTTCTCATAATTGTTGCCCTGGTTACGGCTGGTCTTGAATGTCTCAACAGTTTGATATCATCCTTTGTAAGCTGTCTGGTTGCTAAGAAACTAAAACAGAAGAAGATGCTTGGGAGGAGGGAACGTTACGTCACTAGAGAACAGCTTTTAGTTCAAAGGCAAGCTCAGATAAAACAGGTAAATAAGATAATGCCTCCCTTCACCATCAGAATTCAGCTAGGGACCGAGTCTACAATGAGATATTGGACGGGGTCATCCAATAATGCCTCCCGCCACAATAAGAATCCAGCTGGGACCGAGTATAATGATTAGACACCTATTATCTGGTCATGAGGGCTACAGCGGCCGTTTATTATCCCGAGGGCCACACGTTGCCCGAAACATATCGCTATTCTCCGAGGCCGAAGGTCGAGAGGTTGGACCTACAGCGATGTTTCTGGTAACGCACGGTCACGAGGGTGATAAACGAGCGCTATAGCCCAAATAAAGACCAGGTTATATGTTATACGTTTTATAACACACGACACGCTCATGCTTTTCTGCGTGCTTTGATGCATATACACCGAAACATGAAAAGTTTACTGGGCAAAAGCATTGATTTCAAATAACGTCATTTTTCCATCTTTAATATGCAAAAATAAATGTTTGTCTGATTTTTCCGCAAGAACGATGAAAATAAAACCTGCCAGTGTTACTATGACTACTAAAAGTCACACTCATTCATATGAATTTGTGGGTCAGACTATAAGGTGCAATGACAGCCTTGCATGCAACAAAATTTGTCCGAATTTCAGGCAGCGGTGTCCGATGTCACGCTTTTGCAGCTATTGACAATAACAAACTTGAAATGGCGATCAGCACTGTTCTCCTCAGAGGTAACAGCAGTACCGATTTCTTCACAAAAATATCCAAGACATACCTAAGGGACTGGACACAAATTACAGGGGGGCGGTGTTTTTTGGGGGTGGGTCGTCATTTATCGCGCAAACATTTTAAACATTTTTGAAGCTCCCCTGCCCTGTGGCGAAAAAGAACTTGTCGGTTTCCCCTGCCCTGGAAAAAATTCCCCTCGAAATTTTGTCATTCCATTTCCCCTGCAGACATGAAGCTACCCTACGCTGTGGTGAAAAAATAAAACCTGTCGATTTTCCCCTGCCCTGAGAAAAAAATTCCCCTGAAAATTAACATTCCCATGCAGAAACATACTGCAGTGGCCTTCTATTTGGTTTCCATCTCGCAGTACATAGAGTGAGATGTTGAGTCAATCGATACGCTAAGTAGTCTGGATAACCTTTAACAGGTATAAGTACTCGCCCTGTGTCCCCATCCCCGGAAACACCATGGCTGAAATTCCCCTGTCCCCGTTTTAAAAGTAGCTTCCCCTCTCCTCGTTTTTCGCCAAGCACTGTCCCCAGGACAATAAACCAATATCTGCCCTGTCCGACAAAAAACCCTAAAATTTGCTCCTCTGCCACCTAAAAATATGTCCCCTGTCCTAGTAAAATTAAAATTTCCCCTGCCCTCAAAAAAATGCTTCCGGAATAGCTTTTTCGATGAATAGCTCCGTTGACTGCACCTGGCAGAGGTTCGATTTTGCTAAATTTCACTTTGTGGGAAAGGATAATAATGTTATCATTATTCGTTGTGTAGTTACTGCTGTATTCACTGGATGGTAGGTTAATATTATTCAGCTTAATTTCGATTTTATACTTAATTCGATTTCCCTCTTTCTTACAGCAAGTAGCTGAGGAGGAAAGGAAGCGAGAGGAGGAGAGGAGGAGGTTGGGAGTAAAAATATGATTCAGAGAAACAT
>LD353974.1:45880-64978 GCA_001465055.1 Ptychodera flava | reverse complement strand
TGATAATTCATGTAAATGTACTTTGCTTGAAGTGGCAGGTAAAAAGTGCATGCATGTACAAAAAATGTAATTTTTAGATTTCATCGATAATGTCCATTCACTATGCAAGGCAGCCTATGATGAAACTATGAAGATTTTTTCCCAATACAAAACTAGGTAAATCTGTGCATTTATGTACACCTAATTATAAGTATTAATGTTCATGACTAGACTACAGTGGTTTCAAGTCTATGGTTGTGCAAGAAATTTGATTTTGGAATTTCACTGAAATGTCGATTCACTATGCATGGCAGCCTATGATGAAACTATGAATATTTTTTTTCCAATACAAAACTAGGTAAATCTGTGCATTTATGTACACCTAAGTATTAGTATTAATGTTCATGATTAGACTAGAGTGGTTTCAAATCCATGGTTGTGCAAGAAATTTGATTTTGGAATTTCACCGAATGTTGATTCACTATACATTGTAGGCTATGAGGAAACTACAAATAACTCATAGGTTATCTGATCCTAAATTGTTATTCAAAAGTTGCTCGACCTGAAAGCTTCCAGTTGTTATTGATGACATTTTGCACTATTCTGAATAGTTTGTATTCTGTCAATGTCCTCAAAAAATGAAAAATGTACATACAGCTTCATGAACATTTGACACCGACCTATACCCAATGTATTGTCAATGGGAGAATGAAAGTGCCAGGAGGTATTTTTTCTTTTTTCAGTATTCCATATTCTTTAATACGTGCACATGGAATTTCAGCTTTGATGCATAAAAAAAGGTGACCCTCCCCCATAGGCTTGCACAAAATTTTATGACCCTTCAAAAATGCTTGCGCGAAAAATGGCGACCCACCCACAAAAAACACTGGCCCACCCCACCCCCCTGTAATTTGTGTCCAGTCCCTAATTATAGTTGTGAATGTTAAATGTGAACTGGTGTTTGTGTTCAGTTTTCAAAGACGAAAACAAATTGTGATGTTAGGGCTTTGTTTAAATTTTGGCCGCTTATTAAAGCACGTCATGCCATTACTAAACGGACAGTAATTTACATTTTTGCAAAGCTAAAATACGTTGCATTTCCGGATTTCCGGCATAGATGTTCATCATGCGGAATTTTGCTGATCAGGGATGATCGAATAATTGACTGAAACACTCCAATAACCTTTGATATACGCTCTTCAAAGCCTGAATTAACGTCCTTTGTGAGACATTGAGTCGCACTCTCGGCAATGCCCAGGTATGGCTCATCCTCTAATAGGAATTTAATTGAACGATTTCCTAGCTTTATCACGAACCACCATCACAATGTTGCTAAGTACGTCCTGGGTCGTACAATGTATTTACTTGCCCTACCCTGTATAGTTAGTTGCTTCAGGGACTGACTATAATTTGCATATTCTTTCATTGTCAAAGAGCTGCGTTTCCCAAAGAATACCAAAATGCCTTATATTAAATTGGTACGAAAGTGCATTGGATTCAATTGAAATACTTTCAACATCGAGATTTGTCAGGATATACAAGGCCATTTGACTTTGATCAATGCTAAAGACACAGAGATTACAGATATCTGTGATTATACTGATTTACCTGATAAACCTGATCGATAAAATAGTGCAAATTCAGTGTTTCTCAGCAATTCCGTAGAGTCTAACTCAATAGCAACACGCAGAGGTTCGATTTTGCTAAATTTAACTTTGTGGGAAAGGATAATAATGTTATCATTATTCGTTGTGCAGTTACTGCTGTATTCACTGGATGGTAGGTTAACATTATTTAAGCTTAATTTCGATTTCATACTTAATTCGATTTCCCTCTTTCTTACAGCAAGTAGCTGAGGAGGAAAGGAAGCGAGAGGAGGAGAGGAGGAGGTTGGGAGTAAAAATATGATTCAGAGAAACATGCTGGATGATCTCGTTTGGACAGTCATCGCGCGAGTATCAGAGTTTTGGGAAGCCAATGTTTGCCCGGAATAGTCAAATTGCAGGCGACACTGTGCAAGGTGTGGAACAATCAGGATACTTGATGGTCATATGATTAACCACGATGCTTTGCGAGGAGTGGATATGCCTTTTGGTGCTCATCGAGAATTACGATGAAGATGCAATGCAATCATCCCCCTCCACTCCCCAAAATATCCTTCATCGGTTCACAGTTTTCTTAAAATATTTTTCTGTACAGAAAAACTGAAATGCTATGCAGGAGGGCGCCTCCAACCGGTACACAATACAATGAGTGCTGGAGCTGATTATTGAACTCTGTGCTGAGAATCTAAACGTTCGCAAACTGTTCCAAACTCTATTCTTGACTAAGACTGATAGTGCACTTGTTATATCCGAAATGACTGGTCAAGATATAAACATGGACGACGTCCATGCTATAACAGAGCACAGGAACACTGCGATGGTACACTGTGAAAATGATCACGGGCTGTGACGTCAATGGAATCAGCCAATCGGATACTTTGCAACAATTAAGAGAGAGAGAGAGAGAGAGAGAGAGAGAGAGAGCGAGAGAGAGCCGTGGAAATGATTATGACGATTTCAAAATTTAGGAACCCTATGGTTCACAACTGAAAAAGGAGTGATAAATAAGTGGTTATTGACAAAGTGCAACAGACAGCCGCTACACTTTACGATTCTGCTAAACGATGAAAGTAGCCTGTTATGCAATACTATCTCACTTATCAACATCCGTTTCGGCTATTTTGGATTTTGCTTGTTTTATTTTGATGCTGAGTTATTCAAAGTTAAAGTTCGATCAAAAGATAAAACGAATCTAAAACAGCGTTTTTTCAGATACGTATACTTTATACAACAGATAAAGCAGAATTGCATTGTCTATGTATTTTAATCACATTTTGTCGTTGATGACACGGCAAAAAATAAATGAGCAAATCATAAAATAGATGGGTGAGATTTATTTCTAAACTGTGTAAGCTACTTTTCAAAAATCTTCGTTGGCCTTAGTTTTATAGAATTGATATAAGGATACACCAAATATCAATAACAGTA
Organism: Ptychodera flava; assembly: GCA_001465055.1. Taxonomy (NCBI): domain Eukaryota; kingdom Metazoa; phylum Hemichordata; class Enteropneusta; family Ptychoderidae; genus Ptychodera; species Ptychodera flava. The sequence continues at coordinate 61,967 of LD353974.1, read as the reverse complement.
TCAAATAAACTTTGTCAGGCAAAAATTAGATAACAAATATCAGAGTGCAAAGCAGCAACATCTGACCATGCCGAAACAGCAATGGACAGTGTACAATATTGTAAAGCGGTAATGGACAGTGTACACAGTTGTTAAATAGTATTGAACAGGATAAAATAGTGTAAAACAGGCCAGTTTTCAATACATGTGAAATAAAAGAGTAAATTTACTCATAGAAGAGAAAGCACACTCAACCTTTTCATTACGCTTATAAACAATGAGGTATTATCAACTTTTGATTCTATCCTTTACGGCACTGATATGAACGGTCTAGTAATGATTTTTAAGTTTCGAAATCACCCCTAAAAGCCATAGGGGCATAAGACGTCATTAGTCATGGCAAGACTGTTAAAAAATTAATACATTTATGATTATGAATACTGTTGAAAACAAAGTAATATTGCTATCATTATGGTATACTTAAGAAAGTACCCTAATACGCTTGAATCCTGAATGACAATTAGTTTTTATGCAAAATTCACATAGTTGGCCCAGACCCTGTTATTAATAAATTTTTGATTATGAATATTCTAGATAAAAAAATAATATTTCTGTCATTATTGTGTACTTACAAAAGTACCCTAATGTGCTCAAATCCTACATGATGATCAATATTTATGTCAAATTCACGCAGTTGTAGTACAGACCCTCAGAAATATGGTCAATATAGTTACAGTAGTAGCATTGGACAGTAACTTATGTGCGGTCACAGTACTACCTTGGCAGACTCTCTTAACAGACTATTATTTACTGTTTAGATAGTCTGCCCAGGCAGTACTGTGACCGTGCATCAAGTTGCAATGAAATGTTACTGCATGCTGTAGCTATATTGACCATATTTCTGAGGGTCTGCGCTACAACTGCGGGACTTAGACATAAATACTGATCATCATTAAGGATTCCAGTGATGTTGGTTACTTTTGCAAGCGTACCATAATGACAGAAATATTATTTTTATCAAGAATATTCATTATCATAAATTTATTAATAAATTTATAAATAACAGGGTCTGTACTACATTTTACACAAATTTGGCACAAATACTGATCATCATCCAGTATTCCAGTGCAGTTGGGTACTTTTGTAAGTACACCATTATGTATACCATAATGTTAGATTTATCCAATGTTTATCAACTGTATTCATAATCATTAATTCATTAATTTTTAACACTCTTGCAATGACTGACAATGCCTTATCACCCTTTGCTAAAAGCACCTTCTCACAATCATATTCTTTGTGTGAAAGACACAAGCTTGTAATTTTTTTCATATCTTCCTATTTTTCAGTATAGTTTCACCGTATCCTGCACTGTCTTGTTTTTGTTCCATTAAAACTTAAAAAATTCAGAAATTTGCGGTATGTGTGTGAAGTCAGGATGTCATATACAATGGGACAAGAATTCTTGGTTATTCTGTCATTTTTGAAAGCTTGTCTACGCACTCCAAAGAGACAATCCTACTCTGATATAAACAGACACAAATAATAATGAAAAAGAATGTATACAGTTGATACATTAGACATCAACTATAAGGATTACCTATAAACATTGAAAATTCAGTATTATTCACAGATAGTGCTGATGTGACAATGGGACATAAGGAATATAAATGAGATGAGTATTAAAAATGACATCAGCTTATTATAGTCATTTACAGGCTTGGTCATCAGTTCACTGTATCAATTCAATCATTGTCAAAGAATATGAGGAAGAGTATTCTAGAAGTGTACATGCAATACAATGCTTTAATGAAATAAATATTTGAGTTTTCATATCTGAATGAATAAATTACACAATCAGCCACACATCCAACTGGAAAGCAATGGTCTACTCTTTCACATTTATCCCAGAACAGTACCACACACCAATATCTCTGAGACGTCACACTATGAACTTAAAATCTTAATGCGTGTGCAACCTCAGAGCAGTTAAACAGAATTGGTGAAATATTTTAATTTTCTTACAAGGAGGTAACATACTGGTATGTAAGTAGTAGTTGGATATGAAGTGGGGAACTGACCTTGAATTTGAGGAATACCTCAAATATTTAGAGTTCAGAATTGATTCCCTTCTGAAATGACTTTGACCTGCCACAGTTGAATCCACTGTCACTGGTATAAGAATGACCTTGGAAGAAGATTCTTAGCTTCAAACTCATTTCATCTTTTGCAGATAACGACACGCATCAGAGAGTTCAAACAACATGCCTGACATGCTATGACAGATATCAAATAGCAGAAACCTGGTTCTTTGTTCATTCATCGATATAACATGATTACAAACAGATTTGTTGACAGAGTTTCAGCAAAGCCACACACAATTGATAGGGTTGCAGCAAGCCAACATACAATTAATACAGAGTTGCAGCAAGCCAACATACAATTAATATAGAGTTGCAGCAAGCCAACATACAATTAATACAGATTTGCAGCAAGCCAACATACAATTGATACAGAGTTGCAGCTGGCCAATATACAATTGATAGAGTTGCAGCAAGCCAACATACAATTGATACAGAGTTGCAGCTAGCCCACATACAATTAATGCAGAGTTGCAGCAAGCCCACATACAATTAATATAGAGTTGCAGCAAGCAAACATACAATTAATACAGAGTTGCAGCACGCCAACATACAATTAATATAGAGTTGCAGCAAGCCAACATACAATTGATACAGAGTTGCAGCAAGCCCACATACAAAGGTAGTAAGTACGCACCTAAGGGACAGATATTTCGACTCTCAAACTTTCACAATTCTTCTTTAATATACATCTTGTGAAGGTTCATTTTAAAGCTCTTGGTGTAAGAAAACTTTTCACCAGTTTAGTTTTTTGAAATTCGAAAATTTTATCTTTTCTCCATAGAGTTAACACAGGGATGGCAGCCATTTTGAATTTTGAATATCAGTAAATCTTACTTGTTTTGCTAGTACCAAAATTTGCATGGTGACCCCCGATTTTTAATCTTGATTTTGAAAGAGTATGGTTGAAAGATTCTTGAGGAAAGTTTAAACAAAAGTTTAAATCTTTCACTTTCGAGTTGCATACTACCTTAATACAGAGTTGCAGCAAGCTAACATACAATTTATACAGAGTTGCAGCTAGCCAACATACAATTGATAGAGTTGCAGCAAGCCAACATACAATTGATAGAGTTGCAGCTAGCCAAAATACAACTGATACAGAGCTGCAGCAAGCTCACAATCTATAAAGAAGCAGCCCTTAATCAAAATGTAAGACAATAGAGTGTTTGCATTGGCATAAAGTGTGCATAACAAGTCCATTTCACACAAAGGTTAGGTCTTATGAAATTACAAAAGATGCAATAATTAGACACAAAAACTGTAACCATACTGGTGTAAACATGTTCTTTTGGATGATATTGCCCCTCCCAAAGCATAACTTTGTTGCTTGTCTCTAGGCTATGACTATTTTTATGACTATGTATGTGTATGGGGTGTAATGCAAGAAAGAATAGCTGACAGATTGGTTTGTAAAAGTTCAATATTATCTTCACGGATTTGGTATTCACAAACTTTGAGAGCAATCTTTTGACATGCTTTGTCAGTCAAACTGGAAACCATAATTGAACATTAAAGCTGTTGGTCACAGCATATTTTTATGATTTAACTTTTTTGACCCCTATAATCATTTAAATAGACATTTGTCACTTTGCCATATTTCCACACAACTTCAATGAGAATATCACATCACATGACACACTGGGTTTGGCCTCCTTCGAGTATGGTATGGCAAGATGCTGTTCTATGCGACGGAAAGTTAACAGCCAAGACCAGTACACAAAGACTCATGGGGATATTGTTAGGGTGTGTAGGGCTGACACAAGCTATGCCATTGTGAAATGTAGAGGGCCGATCTCATCCATAATTGACTGGAGAAAATGAGTTATTTCCAGGAATACTTGGCTAGCTGAAGAACTTCCTTGAACATTTCATGGTACCTGCCAGTCACCAATTTATGTAAGCTATTAGAAGTAGATACACTGATAACGATGGAAATTGACAATATCAATATCTGAATAATTAACAGAACAAAACATTTTGCCAGGTACCTACATTTTTTATTTGTGACTTCTCAAATAAATAAAAGCTCAAATTGCGACCACATATTTATAAGGCAATTCTATACACATAAAATCTTCCCACTGAAAAGCGTTTTGTTAAACAAAGAACTTTCCTCTTCTTGACATTATCCTTTTAAAGACATACTTATCAAGGGAGAGTAGCTGTAACTTTGAATCATTATTGTATTGTGTATTTAATTCCATCTAGTAACACCCGACAAATTAACATTCTCAATTCAGTTTGTCAACATCAGTGACCATTATTACTTAGAAGTACATTTTAGCGAAAATTTAAAACTGAATTCATTCTGTATACTGATTTCATATTTGTACATTTGCATACTTCATAAGTTCATGATACTGTTACACCATTTGGCAGTTCATTTGATGTTTTTGCTGAAGGAAAACCACGACAGTGAAAATACCTAACGTTACAGGTACCATCCCTTGAAGGAAATGAAATCAAACATATAGACTGCTAACAAACGGTAAAAAGTAACTGGACTTGCCTTTTGCCAAAAATGACACTGATTTCTGAAGCCAACAGGAAACACTATTCACATAAAATGTTTACAATAAAAGCCACATACAATAATACTCTTGGCAGAGCATTGCTGTGTACCTTGTCAACTTTTGTAGAATGAAATTTAACATAAAACCAACATAGAGTGTGTAGAGTAATGCTACACAGGCAGTCAATGATAAAATAAAGAAAGATGTATTTGTGTATTTTTGTGTATGAATGCTCTATGTGATGATGGATAAGAAAATTCTAAATCTAGAAAACATTGTTTTGTGTAAAAATTACATTAAAATGAATGATAAGAAGCAAATACTCTGAAAGACTATGGCAAAGATATGCCAACATTGTGATCTGAAACCATACAAAGTAATTTTAACCACACATCACATGTATATCAAGGTCTCAAAGTTGAAGTTAAATTACAAATCCTTGAAGATTCTTGTAGCTTTATATTAACAACAAAGAAATTTTAGTGTCTGTTAAAGTTTACAAAGGCGTAACCCCCTAGCAGACCATTCACAATGGAAAGTAGCTCTTACAAGAATATGCAGAAAACTCAAAAAACACCTGTCAAATAAAATATTTTGTATTTGTATAAACCAAACTATGCATTTATTTTCCATTTTTTCCATTTCATCTTTAGTCCAATATACAGCATAAAGGTCATCCACACAATGGATAACCGTCTGGCCTACGACACAGACAAGAAAGTATACTTATATTTAAATATCAAAATCTTTCATACCATCTTACCTTCTGAAAATATGACCAAAGTAAAGTTTGCAAGTACATAGACAACAAAACTGTGATGGATATAAAACTCATCATTTACTTTCCCTAGTCTTCCATTGTAAGACAACCAATCACTCCATTTTTAATTACCACAGCATGCAAAATAAAATCTAGCATTTGGACTATGATTCAATTGAATTCATCTATAAAACCTATCCACTCAGTAGAGAACACTGACAGACAACACACTGAAAACAAAGATCTGACAATGTGAACATCACTCTATGCTGACACCCTATCCACATCATCAAATTAAACTAAGTATACACTCCCTGACCTGACCATTTACTAAAGATAATTTACTTCAGCTATCAAAAATATGATAAAAATAAGGTGCAAAGCTTTAATTAATGTACAACACCATTTTTATCTTCCATCGCACCTCTTACGATATTCTCAAGGTATAAAAATTTATATTTAATTTTAGCTGTACATGCTATAAAGTGGAAATATCTTCAAGATGACTAGGTCTGAAATTAACTTTGGCATTGTTGGGCATACAATATTTGGCTGCTAACAACATACTCTGTCTTTGGTTCTAATTTAAAATTTATTAAATTTACCATTTCAGTGACCAATGTCATTTATCTGAATAGGAGATGAACTCCCGACATAATACAAGAAAAAACTTTGGAATGTACGCCTTTCTGTTGATTGATGGTCACAATAAATAGTTTTTATAAAGAGACGATGATGATGAAATATACTAATGGTAGTCACTGATTTGATCAGAAGGTAGATATTTACAGAACTGAACAAATCTATGAAGTAGATAGTTTCTGCCAATAGCAATATCAAGGTGACCTTAAATAACAATCTTTCTCATGGTAATACACTTGTACTATTATCCTTCCATCTTGCAGACAAATTGAAAGTTAGCTAATAGGCTCACAACTGCGTTGGTAGAGTGTTGTGGGTATGATCTGAAAATTGGTAAAAATCTTCTATTTTTACCACCTTCATAGCAATCTACAAACAAAAGCTTGCATTGACCATGTCCTTTACCCTCCTGCTCAAATGGAATAGTCCATACATTGCTGTTTTCAATTCACAAATAAGTCATACTACTTTAAACAAGGGGTGACCTGGACTCATTCATTTGCTGCAGAAGGTATGGTCATTATTTTAATTCTCTTCAAATGTCAGAACGTAAAGTAAGGTGATTGATGAAACAGATAGTGATATGATAATCTTGCTAAAGCATTAAGAAAGACAAAAATAAATAATGTAAAAACTTAGAACAGAACAGTTGAAGAAGAACAAAAATCCATCGTCTTTTGTTGAACGTAATTTACAGATATCGGCAGAGGACATAATGTCTTCTTGCCAGACCATTGATGACATCTGCAGTTCTCTTATCATTGTTACTTTAATAGCAGAAACTTGCACTCCATATGACACTACTATTTATCATAGGAGGGTCTGCAGCTTTACTTTTGAGCGACATTCATGATGTCCCATACCTTGTTGTTTCAAAGGCACCCTTCCTGAAGAATGGAGCAAACTCGCACAGCGTATGTTTAGAGAGAATTCTGCCTTCTCCAGGAGACAGGGGACATTTCGGAAGACGTAGACAAACATGAATAAAACTCTTCAGGTAGTTCTGTGAGAGAAAATGAAAACACATTCTCCATTATGAGCAATTAAAACAGGTATTCAAAAACTGAAATCAGCACACAATATAGCTTGACTCTAATTGACCCTAATGATTACATGCTTCGTGTCCATGGTCTATTGATCTGACAGAAAAGAAAAGATCTTGTCAGTATTGTAATTAGCACTGATCACGGTGGCTTTTGTTCCGACACACTGCATCTGGCTGACCAGTTGACTATGAATGATAATATTGATGATGTCAAGCCTAGAATGTAAATCAAGATGAGAAAGATTTTTGTATCTATGAAAGTTTCAGGACTTAAAACTCTAGGACCTTTGCTGTACAGTCTATTTCCACCAACAATCATTAACCTTGAACATAACTATTAATTAACAAGTCATTGACAATGACACAGTCCCCACTTGTTAATTGGTACTTTAATTACAAGTCCTCTGAGAGGAAAGAGTCCTCTTCATTAATTAGGTCTGTGATTAAAAATACTGCGATACAGACGGGGCTTAGTGGCCAAAAACCAATAAGTAAGCCCCCATACTAATTGCAAAAGGTCATTAAAATGAATCAATTAGTAGTTAATCGACAGGATGCTGCCAAACATTTTTGCATCCTATTCTAACACTGACAGATTATCACCGGTACCATATTTCATAAAGTTTGATACAGTACCTTGGACATTCACCCTAAAAACAAAAATCCATTATGTAAATGCAAACTAGCAATTAATCTATGTATATAAATAATACCACTAAGTGTCATTGATTTGTATTTAAAACACTATGAGATCAAAATCTGTACCAAGTTTCATCAAATTTAATGCAGTATTTGTGGATATATCACTCTAATTAGGAAAGTTCATTACATATGCAATTAAAAATAATTAACTTGACATTGATAAATGTCTTTTCCACTGTTAAAGCAATGTGAGCTTAACATCTGTACCAAGTTTCATGAAATTTGATGCAGTATTTCTTGACATATCAGACTAATTACGAAAATTCAATAATTGACATGATATTGCTAAATGCCGTTAAACAAATTGATGTGCATATGTATGACATGGGTCAATGTCCTGGTGCCAGCTTTGAATGATACTGGTGGAAATATGTCTGAGTTATAGCTCTGTACATGAAAAAATGGTAACAAAATGGCAACCAGGCAGCCATTACATTGCATTGGACTGTGAAACCAATAGACATGCATATTTATTACATGATAGTTAAATGTCCTTGTACCAACTTTGAAAAAAAATTAAGTTCATACATATCCAAATTATGGCTCGGGACATGACAAAATCATAACAAAATGGCCACAAGGCAGCCATATTGCATCGGATTGTGAAACCAATTGACATGCATATTTATGACATAGGTCAATGTCCTTGTACCAACTTTGAATAAAATCCGATGATACTTGTCTGAGTTATGGCTAAGGACATGAAAAAATTGTAACAAAATGGCCGCCATGCGGCCATATTGGATCATATCATGAAACAAATTGATGTACATATGTATGATATAGGTCAATGCCCTTGTACCGACTTTGAATAAAGTTGGTTCAGATGTGCCTGAGTTATGGCTCTGTACATGAAAAAATCGAAACAAAATGGCCGCCCGGCAGCCATATTGGATCGTATCACAAAACAAATCCATGTGGATATGCATTACATAGGTCAATGTCCTTGTACCAACTTTGAATAAAATCGGTTGAGACATGCCTGAGTTATGGCGAAGGACATGAAAAACTTGTAACAAAATGGCCACCATGCGGCCATATTGGATCATATCGCGGAACAAATTGACGTGCATATGTATGATATCGGTCAATGTCCTTGTACCAACTTTGAATAAAATCAGTTGAGATGTGCCTGGGTTATGGCTCCGTACATGAAAAAATCATAACAAAATGGCCGCACGGTGGCCATATTGGATTGTATCACAAAACAAATTGACGTGCATGTGTATGACATATGAAGTAATCCTTGTATCAATTTTGAATGAAATCACTCCAGGCATCTCTGAGATATCTGCGTGAACGGATGGACGCATGGACGCACGGACATGATCGAACCTATAAGTCCCCCGTACGGTGTCCGTAGGGACTAATTAAATAACATTACTGAATCACATTAAAAAGCCAAGTCACAGAAATCAGCAGTGTACTGTATGGTATTATCGGCTACATTTTGAAAAACATTAATTCTTCAATTTCACAAACTTGAAAAATCATGGACACTTTTATAAATAATATTGAATACTATTTCCTGATATTTTTAGTTGTAGTAATAATAATAATTATCATTATTACTATTATTTTTAGTTGTTCAGATAAGGACAATGATGTATGAAATGTCAACAAAAGCAGAAGACAGTTGGTGACACAGTCACTATTATAAAGTCATGAGTATTTGTCAAGCTCAGATATCTATGTATGTTAGGAAAATATACATTATACCACATATACAAACAAAGCATTTGTTTTTTTGCAAGGAAATTCATCTGTGTTGGTAGCTGATTACTGTCAATTGAACTTTTGATCTCAACACGCTAGATTTTAGTCACTGAAATTTACAGTTGCAGCACTAAAATCTTTGTCAGCAGACTAACCCAATTTCAATATCGTGACCTTTCGGACACTTGACATCAAAATCGGGTCATAGACTGTTGGTAATTTATACCTTGAACTGTCTCTATTTAGAGATGGCTGGTTAACACGGATATATATCGCCTCCTTGACACCCCTTTAGAAGTATCAGGATTCCAATCAAGGCGGCGATATATATCTGTGTTAACCAGCCATCCCTTAATAGAGACAGTGAAAGGTATAAATTACCAAAGTCTGAGAGGTCAAGACACTGAGATCAGGTTATTCTGCTGACAATGACTGTAGTGCAGCAACAGGAAATTTCAGTGACTAAAATCTAGCTTGTTGAGATCAAAAGTTCAATTGACAGCAAGAATTTGTTATTTGTTATTGCAAAATAGTGAATTTTTCTTAAACAATTGGCACATAAACTTTAGAACTCTTTCCACAGTTACATCCATACACTGTCAATAATCTGAAGATGACTGGTATAAGAAACCAGGATCATATTGCAAATGCCAGACATTGGTTTCATTTTCAAACAACTCCAGTGAAGTTATATGCAATTTAGTAGATAACACATAGACCTAGAAATTCACTTCAGACAAAGCTATGCCATTTTTCAAGAACAAAAATTAACTAAATCTCTGCTGCACAGACACTGTCATGTTGTTCAATCTGTCTGCACCTGGGACAGACACTGTCATGGCAATCCATCAGTCTGCATGCAGGACAGACACTGTCATGTCGTTCAATCTGTCTACACCCAGGACAGACACTGACACTGTCTTGTCATTCCTGTGAGCTTCAGCTACATGTAACACTTGAAGATCTACGGCAAGTTGCAACACTAACAGAATCAAACGTAATTGTACACACATAGAGAGACAAAGTAACCAACAGGGAATTGTTTCAGAATATTTGTGTATTACATTGAAATGTACAGTCTGTGTTGTTATTGTCTACATTACTTTCATTATAGTCTGTGAAAATACTGATGTCATGACAACTATGCAGGCTCCATATAACATCTAGATGCAATTAAGTGTCAGAAAAAGACTTAAAATTTGCCTTGTGGATGTACTTCGTCAGATTATGGTCATTTCTACTGATTTTTCCAAACTTTTCACGGTAGAAATTCCAGCTGCTATGATGTTTGTTTTATACTGATGAGCACATCAGAAATCACAGCAAAAACAGTTCCAATACAACAAAATTGATAACATAGTCACCAGTTGTCATGCCAACGAATGACCTTCCATCAAAAGTACCACCTTAGCAGTCAATGATTATTTGTAACACACTCAGCCACAATGCCTCTGACCAGACATTTCAAAACATGTCTGTTATTGGCTGTGATGGCAATACAAAACACAAATTTAACAGATTATATTTAAGAGCCATGATGATGGAATTGTGAAATCTCAAAGTTTACCTCTAAGTGACCTCTTCTCTTGGAAACCACTTTATCTGATTTATTTCCAAACAGTCTTTTTGGAGGAAATTCAAGGGCACCAATCTGGAGAAAGGTAAATAAGATAGAGAAAATGACATAAACTTTGTACAAAAGAAGATTAAACTCATACAAACAATAACCCAATGAGCTTCTTTGTTATTTCAGTTACTGATTTTTTTTTTCCATTTTTCTAGCACAGAATCAAAATCAAACCTCAACTGTAATTAACAATAATTAAAAGTAATTTAGTTAAAATAGTTATAGATTGAAAAGTTAGAAGTAATTTCATACCTCTGGATAATTCTGTTTCATATTCTCATGTAATTCCCGGAACTGTCTGTACCGTCGATAGACTACCCAATTGTTGCCAAGTACTGCAACCTGTTGTTATAAAAATATAGCACCATTTAGTTGCTGCTATTTGTCCAGCATCACATTATCACTAGTAGTACTGCTACTGGTAAAACTTATATTCAGCATCATCATAAAGCTGCTACTTTTCAAATCTTATTCTCAGATACTGTCAATATGACCTGGGGAAAGAGAGCACAAATAGAACTCGGTCTATTCAGAAATCTATAAATTCTTCATAATTTGCACATGAAACCTTACACATGGCTGAATTCTGATTAATTACCTTGACTTCAAATACATGATGGGCATCCCGTCCATGTCCTCGTAACATATATTTAGGTATATTAATAATGATAGGATTTTCAACAGGGCGTGTATGCTCTGTCAGAGGTCTGCTGTGAATGTTGGCCTGAAATGAAATCATAATTATGATCTGTAACTTGAATTCAGCTCAATGCTTGATTTCATCAACACAGTGAAGAATGAACAAGGAATATGTTAAGCCGGACAGGTTTAGGCAGAAAGACTTTGGTGGACAGATTTTGGTGGACAGAAATGTCACTGGTGTTTTCAAAGAAACAGAAACAGACAGAAGACAGGAATAGAGAACCAGAGACAGAAAGACCCTCTGTGAAAGATAAGATGGGAAAGTTCTCCCAAAAGTCAGGGCTTTATCCTTGACACACTGATGGACAAACATGTACAGACAGACATCATGGACAGTGAAAGAGGAAAGACATCACACACATAAAACAGATGTAAACTGATAGCTCAGTTGATAGATAGGCAGTTAGAAAGACAAATAACAGGACACAAAGATACAAAGACAGTGAGTAAACTCAGACAGACCCAGAGACAATTACACAGATATAGTCAAGGAGATAGTGGTAGAAAAAACATGTTACTATTTCTTTACCTCACTATGGACTTTCCTCACTGGTGAAGTATCTGGCAAGCCATCTCGGTTCTATCATAGCACAAAGAAGAAATATTCTTGATGGCTTACACAGATTAACATTACAAACTGTGTGAAGCTATCGCAGAAAAATATTTGTATTATGTATTTGATCAATGACGTCATAATGGCTTCAGTTCTGGCAATTCTAGTGAAATATCAAATAAACTATGGTTATCGACTTTGACATTATGATCTACATTGAACAAGAATGAATATAACGCATTTCTTATGACCATATTAAGGTATACTGCGCCTTCAACTTGGGGGACATACATTTAGACTCATATTCTCACAATACTTTTCTGATCTGCAACTTGTATGGGTTTATTTAAAGTTTTATCATCATATTTTTGAGAAAATCAAAAATTAAATTTTTCCACATAGTATAAACACAGAGATGGTGGCCGTTTTGAATCTCAAATATCATTAAGTTCTCAGTAATGTTTCTCTAATACCACAATTTGCACAGTGAACCCTTTTTAATACCAATTTTGAAAGACAATATAGTTGAATGTTTCTTAAGAAAAGATATCAGCAAAAATTGAGATCTTGAACTTTCAAGGAGGAATTACCTTGAACGCCCATATATAAACATGAATTCAAATACTGATCTAAGTACCAACTTTTGGCAAAAAACTTTAGACTATGAAAGATATTGTGAATTCTCATCATCATCTCACATATTTACAACATCTTTTTTTTATAGAACAGGGCAAATAATCCAAGTGTGCCGTGTATTAAACATACCTTTAGGCTGGCATAAGGGTTGGATTTGCTGCCAGTGGCTTGTCTGAAAATAAAATAACATTGAAACTTATTGGTGACAAAACAGCAAATTCCATAAACTGTGTAAAATGACAGATGTCATCTGAAATGTCCATGCATTGATCAAACATTGACAATTATCATTATAAAGCAATGTTGTTGACATGTGTTCACACCATATAACAAAATCTAAGCATATGTAACATCTTTTCTGTTAAAAATTACAATTATATTAACATTTTTAGTTTGTGATGTGAACAATTGGAATATCAGTGCAGTATTTATTACATTACTGCACATAATAGCAATATTTGTATGAAGTGTAAGTGTGCATAAACAACACAATATTAACACTCATATTTATGATAATAAGCACAAAATTCTAATATTTGTGAAGATAATTGCAATACAAGAACGAAATATTTGCATAGATAATTCCAAAGCACAAATTCAATATTTACATTGATAATTCCACTACAAGAGTACAATTTTTGTACAGATAATTCCAAAGCAAGAATACAATATTTACATAGATAATTCCTATACAAGAATACAATATTTGTACAGATAATTCCAATACAAGAATACAATATTCATTTAGATAATTCCAAAGCCAGAATAAAATATTTACATTGATAATTCCAATACAAGGATACAATATTTACATTGATAATTCCAATACAAGAATACAACACAAAACCAGTACTGTATGAAACTTACCCTGATGAAAATTTCCTTTTCAATTGTTCCAATTCTCTTTCATGAGATCTCTTCAATTGTTGAATTTCTCTTTCTCTCTCAAGTTGTTCTTTCTCTCTTTCAAGTAAAAGTTGTTTTTCTCTCTGAACTTTTTCTTCAAACAACCTTTTCTTCACTTCTTCTTCTACAAGTTCCTTGACCCTAAAAATACGAATCACTATAATCAGCTCATTCATCACTACATCTAGCTCATACCATATCTAAATGTAGAACAATCCTATAGTTTTCTAAGGCAAAAGTTGGACCTTTACATTAAAGAATTGGGGGTGGGGGGTGTGAAGGATTGCTGGTCTCACAACCAGTTTGATAAATTATGATGTGATTATATGAATTAACTGTTGATGAATAGACTTAATTTCCCTATCTCATTAAAATAACATTGCCAATGAATTTCAAACTAATCTGCAAAATACACATTTCAACATGGCTGAATCATGATAAAATAGGCTGATAGCCACATTGTGTTGTCTTGAAGTCACAAAAAGGTATGATGCTCTTCACTCTCCTTGACAAGTTTGAAAGAAATAAGTGTGTCAGAATATTATGTGTTGACATAAAAACATTGCACCAATATAATGTTGTGTGACATGGAATGAGTCAATATGATGTCATGTGATACAGGGTAGGGCAATATCATGTCATGTGATACAGGGTAGGGCAATATGAAGTCATGTGATACAGGGTACAGCAATATCATTTATGATACAGAGAAGGTAAGTCAATTAATAAGGAGTTTATAAAATGATGTCACAAGATAACAAAAGGTTCAATATCACATCATATGATCTTAAAGTCAGCCATCATGTCTTGTGATACCGACTCGGTTTATATCAGCAGACGCAATGACAGTCATCCACCTCAGCACAACACAATATTTGATTCATCATTTTTACCTTTCTTGGTCCTCCATTTCTTGTAATTTGTATTTTTCCATTTTAATTCTCTCAATTTCTTTGATTCGCTGCATTTCAAATTCTTTCCTCTTTTTGTAGAGTTCCTGTTCTGCTCTTTTAGTTTGTTCTTCTAATTCTTTGACAGACTGTGAACAATGACATTACAGAGTAATTGGTATTGATCAAATGCATCAAATAACCTGTGACTTAAGTAAAAGGATAGAACCTAGAAGAATCTTCTGTATACAGTTTGATAATGGTTTGAGATTACTGAAATAAGATTTACAAATCCAGTACAATCAACGTCACACATCAGTCAAATCTATACAAAGTATTTCCAGTACATATCTTTAAGATTCAAAAGTTCACAGTAATGACTTACTTTAAGTCGTTCCTCTAATTTTTTCTCTTCTTCTTGTTGCAAGTGTTTCTTAACTTCCAGGTCTTTATCTTCCACAGCTGTAGCCAAGGCTTCCAGATCTCCTATAGTTGAAACAGACGCTGCTTTTCTGGATAATTTCTTCGTCTTCAATTTGGTACTGGCTGTCATCTCTTCTTGTTGCTGTGCTAATTCTTTTCTTTTTTCTTCAATTTTCTCAATCTCTTTCTCTGTTTCTGCATCTAGTATATTTTTTCTTCTGTTGATATCTGCTAAGGCCTTTTCTGATTCCATTGCTTGCTGTTTCTCTAAATCCACAAGATGTAATCTTTCCTTTTCTAAGACTCTTTTCTCTTCCATGGCTTTACTGATGGCACTTTCATGTTTTGCTTTTAATTCCCTTAACAGCATCTCATCTTCTTCAATCTTCTTCTTCCGTTCCTCAAGATTTACATTTTTCTCAGAAATTTCTCTCTGAATGGACAGAAGGTTTTGTCTTTCCATTTCTGTCAGTTGTTTATGTTTGGACTCGAGAAGTTCTTGATTTTCAATCTTTTTTTCTTCAAGTTCCTTTAACTCTTGTTCAATGACACGTCTATGTTCATTTTCCTCTGCATTTATTTGTTCTTCTCTGATATCTAACATTTGTTTTTCATTCTCTATCAAAGCCATTTCTTTTTCTATCTCCTCTCTCTCTTCATCAGTTTCATACTGTCCCAATTCTAAAATTTGTTTCATTTTAATTTCTTTCTCATCTAGAGCAATTCTGTCTTTTTCAAGTTCATCTCTACGTTGTCGCATTTCTGATTCAAATTTTTCTTTTTTTATTTTGATAGCTTGCTCTATTTCTTGAATTTGATTGTTCCTTTCTTGCTTAAGTCTTTCAATTT
>LD353974.1:29078-41442 GCA_001465055.1 Ptychodera flava | reverse complement strand
TCTCCAAAAATACATTTTCCCATGATCTTACTTTATCTGGTGAACAAGCCACTCTAAAATTTCTTCAAAAAAGTTTCCTCTTTCTTCGAAAATTCTCCAGCAAAAACTCCGCATACGACGTCATGTCGGATAAGTATCAGAGTTCACGTGCCCAGGTCGTGAACTGGTTTAACTGAAGTCACATTTATCAGTCGCGCTATAGTCGTAAGCTTACAATGGTACCAGAAGAAGTATCGCTCGTTGCATGTATTTATAATAAAAAGGATATCTGTGATATTTGAAATGCAATGACTAACAAACACGAAAAGGTTAACGAAAAAGACGGAAGTGATGTAATGGGTCATGACCTGTACGCAGGTCATTGTGTACTCGTTCCGCGCTCAGCCGTTCAACTGTTCTCAGAGCTTTGCCGCGCTGCGACCTTGTTCTGGAGATAGTAAGTTTTTATTCAACGTTGAAAACGACTTTGACTCTCATTTTTCGTATGTCTTAGCCCGAATTTGATCGGTTCAAGGCGCCCCTCACTTCAAGCCCTCACATTTGCTCGCACTTCGTTTGTGAGAGCCCTCACTTCAAGCCCTCACATTCGCTTGCACTTTGATTGTGCTGGCCCTCACTTTGGCCCCGCACTTGTCGATTTCCGGCACCCTTACATACCTCAGTGTAGTGTAGTGAAGTGTAGTGCAGTGCAGTGCAGTGCAGTGCAGTGTAGTGTAGTGTAGTGTAGTGTAGTGTAGTGTAGTGTAGTGTAGTGTAGTAAAGTGTAGTGCAGTGCAGTGTAGTGTAGTGTAGTGCAGTGCCTGTGTTCGCGCTGCCCATTCGCCACGTTCGCAAATGCGAATTGAAATCAGCAGTGGCGAAGAAAAATCGATCCTAATTCGCCACAGTGGCGAAAGTGATTTTTGTTGAAAAAATTCCACAAAATAGGCAAAAACGTGGGGTTTTTTAGTCTTTCGTTGATCTGCGCTTCTCTTTCGGCGATTCGCGAAAAAACTATATCTACTTCCGTATTGTTCTCTCCGACGTACACAATTACAATCGAGCCAAGTCTCGCGAGAGATTTGACGTCAATTTGTATAGTGTACAGCATGCACATAAATGACAATCGCGAGAATTGAAAATGTAGGCAGACGCAATCGAGCCCTAGTCTCGCGATAAATTTGACGTCATTTTGTCCAGTGTACAGCAAGCAAAGTGAACACTTGCGAGTATTGAAACTTTTGCTACAGCAGACATACGCATTATAATCGTGGTCACAACGTTCGGTGTTGAAATTTATTTGCATCGTGGTCAATTCAGACGTTCCATGTTGCGCATTTTAATCGAGGTCTTATTTTAATGGTGGTCGATTTGCATCGCGGTCCTCATGGTCCCGTATTGATGTTCATTAAAATCGCCATCCAAGCGACGCATTCCGTGTTGCTGTCGATTTGCATCGCGGTCTTGACGTTCCGTGTTGTTGTTCATAAGAGAGAGGTTATAATCTAATTACGTGTACGTCTGAAGGCACACAGTGGCGTACGCGTATCCATGCTCAGTTGTGATTTTTTTTGGTTGATTTTGCAGTATTGTTTTTTCAGAAACATACGAAATTCGTCTAAGTTTTAAGAAACAATTAATTTCTCTACGCGAGGACTATTCAAGCTCGTTGTATCCTCGCATGAAATTAACCGATTTTCTGTAATACAGTTATTTATGTGGTTTACGGAAATCTTTGTGACAGCTTCAGGTAAAAAGTTGAATTACACGACAACATTTCATTTATGTCAGGAAATCATAGCACGTAGGGCCTACGTCTTGTGCAGGTGAACTCTACGGAATTTTCTGATATCAAAGATGTTTGCTAATTTACAATGATACTCATACTGAACGAGATTTCCTGTCTAAATTCCCGCAAATCACCAAGAAAATCTTGAAATTACTACACGTAATTAAGACTACGTGTAGAAGTGTCGTTTGATGATGTTCCGAACGTCTGTGCCACATGTACACGACGTCTTGTATGACGTGACAAAGACGCTACGTGTACTGATGGAGTGTAATTACGTGTAACCAAACTTCTATTCTAATCGCAGTCCGAACGTTCAGTGTTGCTGTCATGCTGTTGATTTGCATCGCGGTCCCAACCTTCCGTGTTGCAGTTCATTTTAATCGTGGTCTCAACGTTGCGTGTTGCTGTCGATTTGCATCGCGGTCCAGAATCAAGCAGTTTCCAGTGTTAAAATGAAGACAATTGGATACAAGGTTGATGTGTTGATAGTTTATTCTTGTGCATGCAACCGACATTGGAGATTATAGCATAAAGCTTTGTTTTCGTAAAAATGTGTGGCTAATAAAATTTGTCTGTGGCTAATAAAAATTTGAAACTATTCGCCACAGTGGCTAACAGCTTTCCAAACCCAGCGCTAACACAGAGTGCAGTGTAGTGTAGTGTAGTGAAGTGTAGTGCAGTGCATTGTATTGTGATATATTATATTGTATTATATCATACAGGTATATTGATGGCACAAATACAGTGATCTGATTGGTCGACATGCGAGAAGAACCATGGTATATTGGTGATATACTACGGCTGGCATATGCACGAGCTCTAAGCTTGAGCAAAAATTCGTTTTTGATGTTCCATGCCAGAATTTCAATATACTGTTATGATATAATAGCAATAAATCACACCCAGCGACGGTATACCATTCGATTTTGACCAGTTCACTTCATATATGCACTTGCTATCGCTCGTGCATATATGTCGTGAACTGATCACAATCTCGTGGTATACCGTCGCTGGGTGTGCTTTATTGCTTAATTCTGGTGTAGTATATTGCATTGCATTACAATATATTATACGTACTATATTTATGTTTGCCTTCAAAGGTGTCAAATTCAATTCAATATCAACACTCATCTCTCCGCATAAAGTATAGATAACATTGAAATTAAGAGAATAACAGATCCCGTGTGTCAGTCATTCACAGTCTCCTGTTTACAGGGCACCAGTTTTTAATACTTAATTGCAAATAGCGCCCTCAATGGCAAAATTGAAAAACCTGAAACAATAGCCTGCTTCTTTTGCTGAAAATGTTTGCCATAGATGGCGCTATGACAGTCTGAAATTCACTGAAGAAATGATAGCTACGCATTTTGGAAAGTTTTTCGGTTATGCTGGTAATCCGCCATAAAATCTGTAAGCATCCATTTAGAATAAGAAGTAAAATAATTCTATAGGATTCAATAATGCCACAATGTATCTAAGCAGAACAGCAGTGAAATTTCTTTTCAAGAGTCAAGTATCATAGATGGCACACTTCATTATTCTCAAGACTATCCTTACCTTTTTCCTTCAAGTTTTTCCCATTCTTCTTTCTGCATCTTTTCAAGTTCCATTCTGGAATGGTCAAATGAATATAGAAAAAAACAATACTTCAGTCTGTTGGCCAGGATTCCTAATATTCAACTTCTACTAACCACAAATTTTCCTAATGAAGTAATATCAAGAAACTGAAAACTCAACATAGATTATTGACATGTTTTATCGGCTGGACAAAGCACACTTCAAACTCCAATGAAATTTAATGAAATAGTTTTTTAATATTTTCTCACACCATAAAAGTAACCTATCAATTTGCCATTGTTTACAGAGTGTAAAGTGACAGAGAAACAACATTCAGTCAAAGGAAACACAGTCTTGTAGATACTCAAGTCATAGGAAACACAGTCTTGTAGATACTCAAGTCATAGGAAACACAGTCTTGTAGATACTCAAGTCATAGGAAACACAGTCTTGTAGATACTCAAGTCACAGTCTTGTAGATACTCAAGTCATAGGAAACACAGTCTTGTAGATACTCAAGTCATAGGAAACACAGTCTTGTAGATACTCAAGTCATAGGAAACACAGTCTTGTAGATAGATAAGGACAACATACTGAACAGCTTTTGTAAAGTACAATTCAAAACAAAGTCAGATTTGTAGAATTGCTTATAGATGAACACAGATAGATTTCAATGCTTTTGAACAAAAACAGAATTTTACTAAATGTATCTTACCCAGGACTGTTAAATACAGACAGCAAATTTTCTGTAGAAACAGCTAAATCAGTCATGGATTTGGATTTCCTCTGCATTCGAAGTCGAGCTGCCTCTGCAGGATGGTTGAATCTGAACATATGTGTTTTACCAAGCAATACAACACAACCTGCAGGAAAGACACATCCATATTATTTGTTAGAAGACTTGAACAAGAATCATTAATCACGTGTTTTCAATTGACTTATTTGAACTTAGAAATAAGAAAACAATTGTTTTGTATAATCTTCCTTTTTATTCACACAATGAACAATTCCTCTTTGAATTTTCAACCATGTGCAACGTTGATTTGTCAGCCCAATTGCAAATGACCACAGCAAGTATGCTAACATGTACCAAGAAACAATGTATCATCAAAAATGTTGGTTTAAATAGATCAACATAAATGGCCTAAAAGAAGACCCCACACAAAAATCTTTACCTTCTTTGTTTTAAGTAAAGTAAACTTTTGTTGTTCACATTGGCAATGTAAATATCCTGACAGCTGGTTGGTTTTTATTCAAAGTATAACTTAATCAATTCTACAGTGACCGTGATCTGTATGAATTCTTACAAATACTTCCTCCTTATCAAGGCATAACTAGCGTACACCAGGATCAGACTAACCTTCAATACAATTCAGCACTAACCTAAGGAGTATGTTTGTATGTAATCATCAAGAAAGGCATCCTTTGACATGCACTGATTAATACAACACGGAAAATGGGGCCATTGTTCTTCAGTATGCCCATATCAAAAGTAAATTGGCATGTTGTGCATTACACTTATCTAGAAAGCTATCAGTAACATACCTTGTGTAAGTACTGTAGGTTGAGAAATTGTCTGGCCGTTGATAGAACATGGCGCTCCATGTAGCGGAATCAAAGTTACCTGGCCAGCTTTGTTGTCAAAATAACAATGTTCCTTGCCGATGTCCAAAGCCCACAGTGCTATAAATACAATGACATCATCGTCTGGTATAAAAATACTTTCACATGTTCATAAAAAGAAACAATATACAAAATAACACTTAAAATTGGAAGAGAAACAAAGTTCTGTACCAAAGCAAGCTGTCTACTGGTTAATATCCTCAGTTTTGTGGGGGTCAAAAATCAGGTTGTAAAAAGCAGTGTCAGAGACCAAATGATGGAAGGTCTGTTTTTTTCTAATCAAAGCAGTTACAAAATACTTAATGGAAAAACCATGTCGGGTGACTGGAGGAATTTTAGTTGAAGTACCGGTACATGAGTAACTTCTGAATTTAGGGATGACATCATTTCAAGGAAATAACTGACATAGTTGGCCCAGATGATTGAGGGATGACTAAATCAAAAAGTATCTACCATTGTCCAATCAGAGTGTCTACATGTAAGACCTAAATAATGACCTGGAATTCTTTGCATATCAATGAGATTAGGATGGCTTCAGTTCTTCATGTACAGATAGGCATTATATAACAGAAATAGGAACTTAAAAGCTCCATTTTATATCCTAATCTTTTTGATAAAAATAGTTGCTTTAGAAGGTCACATATATAATTTACAAAGTTTATTTCATTCTATCAGACAGAACTTAACACTATCTGTACAGTTTGCTGAATTTTGGAGAGTAAATAAATACAACTAGAAATTGTCACGAATAAATATACATTTCACTCTATGTGAGTAAGTGACCTTACAAAATCACAAGAAATGATAACAATTTAGTCATTGTGAGCTATAAAACACTTTTGCTATTAATTGTATGCTTTTCTGCTCAGTTCAAAACACCATAGCAGTCATCACAGCAATAATGACATCTCTGATGTACACCATAGCAGTCATCAAAGCAATAATGACATCTCTGATGTACACCATAGCAGTCATCGCAGCAATAATGACATCTCTGATGTACACCATAGCAGTCATCACAGCAATAATGACATCTCTGATGTACACCATAGCAGTCATCACAGCAATAATGACATCTCTGATGTACACTATAGTTATCATCACAGCTATACTGACATCTCTGACTTCCCTTGTTTTTAAAGTCAATATAAGCATTTTCACACATATTGTCATAGATATTTTACAGTTAATTCTGCATATAAAACACATCATAAGGTTGTTACGGAGAACAACATATCTGTTGCAATAAAGGTAATGTATTCCAGTATGATCTGCATGCATGGCGTGATACACGTATTATTATGAAGTGTATTCTAAATGTAGTGCAATATACAGGGATTTCTTTACGTGACAAAATGAGATAAAATTTTACTGACCCATGTCTGGTTTGCTTTCAGCATCATCACGGCCCACTGTTGTCAAACCCTCCTGATATGAAGAAAAACAAAAAAACAAATTTTGGGGTTTTTTCTATTTTGACTACTCATTTCAGACAGAGTTCTCGAGTTTGAGAATGGAGAATGCTTCTCCCTTCTCAAACTGCAGAACTCTGGCAATATCATCATATTCATCTTTCATTGACCAATCAAACACAACACAGCCACCTACCGAGTGGAATTCAAGATATCGTTACACTGTAAAGCAAGTGGTGTCACACCTTACTACATAAGGATGTACAACATCAAGCTGTCTGTCACACCTTACCACATAAATTTGTAGCTGTCACGCCTTTCAACCTAAGGCTGTATGTGTCACACTTTACCATATAAAGCTGTATCTGTCATGTACGCCTGACCCCCATATAAGGCTGTATCTGTCACACCATGCCACATAAATCTGTAGCTGTCACACTTTACCACATAAAGCTGTGTCTGTCACACCTTCCACATAAAGCTGTATCTGTCACACCTTACAACATCAAGCTGTCTGTCACACCTGCACATACAGCTCAGTGTCAGTCACACCTGTTTACCATCTACAGCAGTGTCAGTCACACCTTTCCCTCTAAAGCAGTATCAGTCACACCGTTTTAAAATGTATAACAGCACCAGTCAAACTTTCACATGTTCAACTTGTAAGATCACACCTTACCTTGAGATGATAGAGTTTTAGGCCAGTGCTTAGGAGATCATCTGTTATACCAATCAGATGGGGTAACTCAGAATCTAAAACCACACCAATTCCTTCTCTTCGCAGTGCCAGTGTCTGTTCCTAAAACACAAAATACAACACCAACAGAAGATTTGAACAAATCAGAAGAGGCTCTTTAACTTTACATAATAATATGACAGAACCCTGTGACCTGTGAGTGCAAGCACACAATACTAGCGGTATTTGCACGAGTGCTGCGGTGTATTCGGCGTCAGCCCTTTCACGAGCGAAGTGAGTGAAAGGACAGCCGAATACACCGCAACACGAGTGCAAATACTGCTAGTACGGCGCGCTTGCACTCACAGGCCATGGGGTTCTGTTATTATTACATATGTTCTGTCTTTTATTTGCATCATTTATCGAGAGAATCGACGATTAGTCGTGCGTACTACTTGTCTGTCAAAGCTTCAGGGTGACCCAGCGGAGTTATATAACATTGACATCACTGTACTGAGGCATAGAATCAGCTTTCACTTTTCATTGGTCAATGCCGCCACACCCTCTATTTTGATTGGCTAAACTATTGTTTACTTATTTATCACGGATGACGTAAGAGGAACGTCGGAGGGCTCGAACTCTGCTTGTGATCGCTCACACATACGTAGCAACATTCCATAGATAGCCAAACGGAGAGAACTTTGAGCATGGAACGCTGCTGATTTTTTCACATTTTGAGCTTGAAATTCTTCTAAATGATCGATACAAATAACAGTTTGAAGATTTTTACGGGAAATTTAAGAGTAAGATACGGCAAACGTTACTCGTCGAACGATCAAATTTCAGTGTTCACCGTGGCACACAGGAGCTCACTGTTATCAATAGCGTGTAGGACACACAAGCACAGAATAAACTGCATGCAAAAGTGACTTTCTATTACAAACAGGGAATGTCCGGTGAGGAAACTACAGGCAAAAACGTCTCTGAAAATGTTAACTGTTAATTGGCTCCGCTGCGCCCGCAGTTACGTGTGTTTCAATGTATGATGGCCGCCATGGTACGGCAGCCATTGTGTATCTATGGAGCTAGAAACGGACATCGTCCGTTGTCAATGATTTGCTTGGTTGACAAACAAACTGCTCTTGCGGATAATAAAAATCATCCTCACACTATAATAAGTACATGCAATTTTCTTTGTCGTAGTTTTTAATTGGTAATGTCATGCATTTTACTATAACTATTATCGAACCAAAGTGAAATGAAATCTTGTGGATGACATTTTTTGTGTTTACAAACAAAAACAGTTCAAAATTGGTAAATACTCATTAACATAAAGGAATGGCATAATGTTTTTGGTATTGCACTGCAGTGCAAATACCAGTAGTACGTGCGCGCTTCGATGTGAGTAAACTGTGGTACATATGTAATAAGATGTATATTTTGGTACATTTATCAGGAGTTGTTTCTAAAAATTGGAAAGACACTTGTTTCTCAATTTCTATGCACATTGCACATTCCAGTTACATATTTGGATAATTCACTAAGGCTCTTGAAATATGTAATTTTATACGACAAACTCAGAAATCTACTTCTGTCTCATTCACAGTGCCAAATGCATGGTACCCAGGATATATTTTCGATATCCAGGATATTTTTTCGGTATCCAGGATATATTTTCAACTTGTGTATAGCAGTACCAGTGAAACTTTCACATGTTTAGCTTGTAAGATTACATCTTACAGCCACATACTTTTTTAGCATTTTTAGCAACTCACCTTCATTATTTTCTTGGTTTCCCTCCATTTAGTTTCCCATTCTTCTGTCAAAACTTTGACCTGGTGAAGAAATTTTAAACATTTTTGAGGGGTTTCTTTTCAAAGTTTTGTTAGCAGTGCTTTAAATCTATAAAAACTTGATCAACAAGTATACAGCAAACTCAAAAGGTCAAAGGTTATCAAAAATGTACAATTGAAATTTGGACAAATACCAACCACTACATTTATCTACAGCAAAGTCTTAACAACCGTTTTAAGATCACTCTTTGTTACTGAGCCAATTTTCCATCTCATTTTTAAAGTTTAATTCTTTGTAATTCAACAATAGGAAAATGTAAAGCAATTATTTATTTCTGCTTTTTGTGATATTTGTCACTTCTTATCTCAAGCAGTAGTCTCAACACCCACATTACATGTTTGTTAAACATTGAACAAATTGGATGACATATCCTGAACAATGCCACATATCTGAAACTAAATCACAATTTTGGTTTCGGTAAAAACCTTAAACCTTTCATCTGCTTATGATTTTGTCATGGCAACGTGTAACTTTAGCAATGTATACCTATAACTGATGACACTTCAAGTGCTTTTTTTATCATTCCTGTTTTCTTCTTTTGTTGTTTTGATGAGAATTTATTGCAAACGTACATGCTGAAAAGTTTCTTTTAATAGTTGTGACATTATGGACTCTTCAGTACTTGAACCAAATAACTTGTTTCACTATGTCACAAACCTAAGCAAAGGGTGACACTGCAAGTCAGAACTTGCATATAAGACTTTAAATTGTTATAAAATTGCATGCTAACATTCTACAAATGAATTTGGACTATTTAGTACTCAGAATGTCTTTGCTGTTAGGGAAGACTAAACATCACAATGAATTTTAAGGCAGTTAAATTATTCACTCTATACATCAACTTTGTTTCATTTTTTGTTAACCTGTGTGGTTTTAATTGGCACCATTTGCATATTACCCTGATCATCAAGATATTTATGTCTGTTGTCTCTTCAATCATCTCTTGTCACCTTAAAATAGACATGTAAAAATTCCACTCATTGTTCAAAAATGTAAGTTGCTAGGTACTCTGTGATTTCCAAGGGTGTGTCCTGGCACATATGCTGACTCACTTGTATTTATCACGAGGTATGATCAGGCATCTGAGCAGCCATAGAGTTTGGTAGGTACAATTTCATACTACTTTACTACTTTATATTAGCATTTATTTTTCTCTGTATATAAATCCTGTTATGACTGCCATTAGCAGTACTGTTATTATCAAAGCTCTTATTATTATCACAATGTATTCTGTTATGACTGTCACATTGCAACTGTTATATTATCAAAGCATACCACTAATTTATGATATTGTCACAACGAATTCTACAATGACTGTGATAGCATTATTGTTGTTTCAACACAGCATAACTCACATTACTGTCACAACAAATTCTGTTATATCTGTTACATTGTACCTGTTATATTATCACAACATACTGCTAACTCATGATTTTGTCACAACAAATCCTGTTATGACTGTCACAACAGTACTGACATTATCATCATCATGTCAGTGTTCTACAATGTCTTCACTTTGCTATTCTAGATATTTATGAATGTTACATTTCTGTCATGTCACAACATGATTGCTACTTCCCAGTCACATCATCACTGCCACAACATCACTATCAAGACATCACTGTAACAATCTTTACATTACTCACCCTTGCCACATTTTCATGGAGTTTGTCCACCATTTCAGCTTCTTTGACTGATGCCTACAATAACACAAAAACAACAGCTGAAATATTGTATTCCCTTCCAACACATTGTAAATATCTGTCTGCCAAATATCATGGACATCCTGTACAGACATCAGCTGTCTCCCCAATATCATGGACATCCTGTACGGACATATAAACCATCAGCTGTCAGTCAATACTTTTTATGTGTAAAGTACATGATTATATGTATGTTGACTTGGCTGTTATCTATAATATCAATAAACTTTATTTGTAAAGGCATGGTATTTTTTAATCAATACAATACACTTTATTTAGTAAGATATGATATATGTTGACTTTGCTGATAATATATCAAAAGACTTTGTTTGTACAAGTATTGTATTTTTAAATCAATGCATATTATTTCAAAAGACATAATATATGTTGACAAAGATTTTTTGTATCAATACACTTGTTTGTTTAGACCATAGACCCTGAGAAAAACTCAAGGGTCTATGTTAAGATACAGTAAACACTGATTGAGTTTTTTTCAACTCAAGATTAAAACTTAGAGACTCAGACAAGGCACCCTTCTCTACAACTGTAAACCTCATCATCAATTCTACGGCCTTGGTTGCATACTCCTCAGTTGATCATTCAAAAGATGAAACGAAAATTCATATACAACAGAATTTGCTCATTTGAGTCATTTAGCCAATTTGGATTTGAACAAAAATACATCTTAATGCCATTTAGAACCACCATCATATTCACAGAAATGAAAACAGAATACAGAATTTTAGACCACTTTTTAGGATATATTTTGCTCATTTGCATAATAATCATGCAACTTTGGTTCGCTCACACTTAAATTTGCATCAAAATTGAAAAGATATACCTACCAAATTCACAGCAATGAGGCTGTTACTTTTTGAGTTTGTTACTGTTGACAATTTTTCACATTTAGATTGCTCATTTGTGTTTAAGTCACTTCACCAACTTTGGTTTCAACAAAATGTATTTAAATGTCACAAGCAATATCATTAGGCATTCATTAGGAGTGTTAGCAACATTAATAAGCAATTGTTAAAGTTACAGAGAAAGTACTCTTTTATTTTCTAATTTTCACTATGTTTTAGTGTAATTTTTGGTCATTTGCATGTTAGTCATGTGATAAGCATGGTTTGAACAAACCTACATCTGCATCAAAGTGATAGGCTCTCACAAAATTACTAGAGCGATTAGTTTCTAACTTTACAATTTTTGACCATCATTAACATTTTGCTCATTTGCATATTATCATGTGATCAACTTGGCTTGAACAAATTTCCCTACCAAGAAAGACTATTTTTGCAAAATTTCAAAGGTCTAGGTAGCTTTGGCATTAAAAATGTTTTATCATTTCTGCATTAATTGAGCTAATTTGCATACTTTGATAGTGACATCTTAGAAACAGCACTGATCGCAATTTCAGATTGTTACTAAATATAGCTGCACGCGCGCGACATCAAACATCACTGCCTGAAATTCGGACAAATTTTGTTGTTGCATGCAAGGCTGTCATTGCAGCTTGTAGTCTGACCCAAAAATTCATAGGAATGAGTGTGACTTTTAGTAGCCATTGCAACACTAGCAGGTTTATTTTTGTTGTTTATGTGGAAAATGCCAACAAAAATTAATTTTTGCATATTAATGAAAAAAAAATGATGTCATTTGCGATCAGCACTATTCTATCCTTGACCCCAAGTACATGAATACATTGAATTCAAGCTGACAATTGCCACTGGTTCAGAGAAAACTCAGGGGACAGACTGAATGACACACA
>LD353974.1:3437-20809 GCA_001465055.1 Ptychodera flava | reverse complement strand
AATAGACAATATGAATTGTACCATTCATATAGCTATGTGTGACTCACTATTCAGGGCACAGTTAATAGACAATATCAGATGTAAACATAGGAACAAGAACAAGTTTTTGAAATACATCAACAACTTTGTTCCAGAGTTTAGAAAATGTCTTCAAAAGTTCTGCTATGTTTGTGTCTATTCTAGTTGAACCTGACTGACAGAATTGTTTTGTTATCAGTTAAAAAAATGTAGTTGTATTATTTATGACAAAGCTACAGATCCATAGCCTTTGAAGAAGAAAAGAGTGACAGTGAACGATAATTTTGCAAAGTGTTCAAAACACTTCAGGAGATTATTTCATTAAATGAATAGTGCCAATTTTCATACATGTTAGGTGCTGAACAATTGACTAGAGTTATTTTACAGAAGAATTTGGAACAGTGAAATTTCAATAAATGTATGACTACTGCTTATGATCATACTCATCAACAAGACAGGTATTTACCAAATTACATGACAAATACAAGCAACCTAGCAATCGATACTGCTCGCAATTGGAGTTACCTCTTGACACACAAAATCCGTTTGAATGTTTTATTGAACGGAGGATTTCTCAGTGCATCGTAAAATTATTTGTATCAGTTGAACCGCATTTCGAACCAAAAGTGACTACATCGCATTGACAGTGTCTTGTCTTCCAGTCACTCATATGGCACTCTTTACTTGCAGACAGTTGTGTATCAAAGTCAAATACCACTAAACACACACAAACCATGATTACAGGAAATTGGCTATGATCAATGTTTGCCGTGAAAACCGTAAAATTCATGTCATGAACATGAAAATATCATTTATCTGTACACTTGCATTTGTACGGTTGAAAACACAAGACTGTACACTGCATAGTGTAGAACATTTTTGTTAGGACAAAGGCCAGGTTGGAACATAGACCCTGGAGTGAAACACATTTTTTGGGGGTGAAGTTCTTTATCTCACCGTTGTTTCATGTAGACGTGCTTTAATAGCACAAATAAGCAAATCTTAGTATAGGAGCAATGTCTCTGGGGTGAAAAAGTATTGTGAAACAGTATGATATGGCTTATTCATGCCATTCTGATTATTGACCAGAGTACCAGGCCAGTCTATTAGGATTTTTGCAAACTGATGGCGCATTTGAGATCATTTCAAAAGTCAATGTTCACAAATGTATTTATCTGACCAGCACTCTCCTGGACCCGTGCAATGACTTGCTGTTGACCACACATACCAGACAATGGAGGTGAGACTGACTGACATCTTTGCAGCAAAGAACAGGATATCGGAGAACAAGATTGGTTGTTAAGGTCTGCATGCAAAGCTGACTGTCCAAATGTAACTTGGGCAAAGAGCATTGGCGTAGAGAATCCTGAAACTGCAACATTGTGTTCTTGATCTAGAGCCATATAATTATATGCATGACCTTTCACTTTGTCTAATTGCAGGTCAACACTTGCCAACTCTTTGGTTAAAATCAGCCCTGCTTTAACCCCAGATCTGAGGTTTTCTATACAGTGTACCCAAACGGGATGGGAGTTGTCTATGGTCAACCATTTTGTAGACATCTTTCAAGAAGTCAAACAACATCAGCAACTACTTTTTTGCAACAATATTCGTGAAAAAAGGTCAAAAGATAGTGACTTTGTCCCTTTAAGGGGGATTTGCATTAGCATGTGATTTGAATGTGATTGGAAACTTCATCAAAAGTTACAGCTTATAAGATGAATGGGATA
This sequence comes from Ptychodera flava, assembly GCA_001465055.1. Taxonomy (NCBI): domain Eukaryota; kingdom Metazoa; phylum Hemichordata; class Enteropneusta; family Ptychoderidae; genus Ptychodera; species Ptychodera flava. Next base: position 19,061 of record LD353974.1, on the reverse strand, counting down.
AGGCCCACATACATCCAGTGTGCAGCATTGTTTAGTGAAACTTTGTGGCTAGGTCGACTTGCTTCACTGAGTTGGCTCAAATATTGAGGGAATTTGTACATGTACAGTCAAAGAGATAAGTTGTCTACTGCTCAGCAAATTGGGACTGTGAGAGTGTACAATGAGAACCTATTGAAAACAAAACATGTAACATCAGTCGACACAAAGCTTTGACAGAAACAACTTTTCACTTTAAAGTTGGATATAAAGAAGTTTATTTTTCTATTGATAGAGAAGACAACAGACTGAAGTACGGTAAGTAATTTCAAGTGTGTCTTTAAGAGATCTTGTTTGTATTTACGTATACTAATGGTATGCGAATTAGTATCAGTGATTTTTTTCCAGAGGTGCAGGAGTATGTGCACCTGGAAAAAAGGCATTTTCAAGGAAAAGCTGAAAGGAATATCTCCAAAAATTTCTGTGCAATCATAATTGGTATAATTACATTTAGAAGATTTCACACTACCAGTGTTTCATCCAGGATGGCATCAAAAGTGGGGACTGTCACTCTTGCCAACCTGAGAATATTGGGGTGGGAGAATCCCACCCTGTTTGTCTATTCTGTTTATACCTCTGACTGAGGTGTGACTGACATAATTTAAAGGGACACTGGTCCCCCCCCCCCCACTCTTGATAAATTGTGCTTGGGGGTGCAAACATGTCAACAGATGGTTCATCATCCCATCACTGTTCATCCTGACTAGATGAAACACTGCACTACATTACACTGTATATTGATATACCAGAATTATTGGAAAACGTTTTCCACAACTTTCAAGCAAGGGTTTACAGCTCATGGACTTTTCAGAGACCAAGACAACTGTAAATGTGATCAATTCAGGATGAAATAAAAGTGATCTATCCTTTCGTTCTTCCCTCTGATCATTTTGTCATAACAACATGTAACAACAAATACTTCAGTTTCTTCACTAGCCACTTTGGTGTACATCAAACCAAAAAGAAATGGACACTATGGCTCTTCCTATCAACAGCAAGGAGTCTTTTCATCTGATTGTCCCTTGTTAGAGTCAGACCAAAGGGCTCTGCAACCTCATTAAAATCACACTCTTCATTATAAACAACAGCACAGTCAATGCGACCGATAAAATTACCAGCCACATCAAATTTTTGAATGGAATAGTAATCACTGACGTAAATAAAGCCATCCTCACTAACTGCTATCCCAGTAGGGTTTATAAATAGTCCATTATCATAACCGTAACGGCCAATCGCTGTTGAAAATTGATCGTTTGCATCAAACACCCGGATGTGGTGGTTGAATGCATCACAAACATATAAGGTCCCATTTCTGGCAAAGTCCAAGAAACTGGGTCTGAAATAAAGAGGCCATATAGCTTCATAACTCCCAAAAGATTTGATGTATTTACCACTCTGTGAGTACTTTCTGATTAACAACAGGCCTCGAAAAGTTTCTGTGTCCAGCCTATACCAGTCTGATACATATACAGAACCATCAACAGGGCTGATACCAATACCTTGAGGATACACAAGTGTTTTACCTCCAAAGGTTTTCAAGACCTGACCCTCATCATCACAAACAATAATTTGATGATTTCCAGCGTCTGTTATGAAATATTTATTATCAGAGGATACAGTAATATCCAAAGGTATAACTGCCTTGTTAAACAGTGAGTCAAACATCAGTTTTCTCTTTAAATTTCCATTGGTGTCAATGACTTTAACAATAGAGTTACCAGTATCAGCTATCACCATATCACCATCTTGATTTAATGTGATACCAGCTGGATAATGGAAATCTCCTTTCACAGTCTTCCAAAGTCTGGTTTTCGTGATAGAGACATCAAATGGTGAGCCACTTATGGCTTCATCTTTTATTTCTATGGTTAGTTTGTATTCACCAACCATTTGCCCCATTGTAATAATGCTGCATTTGCCATTTTTATCATCGAATACTGGAATTTTTGTTTGACTTACTGAGTATGTGTTTCTCAATTTAGCGGATATTTCATGGCATGGCACGGCAAGATTTCTCTTCTCATCTTTGCCTTCCAACACAACTCTGATTAGCTCAACTTTAGGAACTGCGACACTACCCTGGTGAGTAGTTACAATATCTGAACCTCTAGTCACATAGTATGGCCCAGACACCATAGGCCACAAGATCATGGCTATCAAAAATATAACGACACTTAGACTAATAGCATTGCAAAGTTTTGACTTCGAAGAATCTTTGGCAGAGAATTTCTCTTCTTTTGGTTTGACAGTGTATTCATCACTTGGAAAGGTCAGCTCTCGATCTGTTCCAATTTTGTTCTCAGTGTTGGCTTCACTTCCTGGAATGACCAATGTCTCACGCAATGCTAGCTTCCCAACCATGCCTTCAAAAGGAACCCCATCATTTGGGTGAAATGTAATCGGACAAGTTTCAATTCCGGGCTCACTTTCTACAGTCAGCAGCTTCTCCATTTGGACCATCATATCCTCCCTCCTTTTCAACAGTTCCAGTTTATTTCCTTGACTTATCATATTTCCAATGTAGGAACACAGGCTAACAGCATGTCCGTACCTTGTGTCCATTCCTTCATTGATAATTTCATTTCCTTTGACTTTCATATCATTATTTTTGGTGAGTTCCTCAACCAATCTTGCACCTTCCTCTTCTACAGCTGACACAGTTTCTTTGACTCTCATCTTGATTTTCTCAACTTCCACCCTAGTTGCAGCCTTTATTTCTTTCGAGACATTTGTTATTTTAATTTTATCCCTATCTTCAGTTTCAGCTTTCTCTTGTAATTTCCGTGCATAACTGGTCAGTTTTTTTGTGTATTCTTCAATGACCTCTTGCACATTTCTGTGGGTGTGACCGCGATGTTCAACAACACAGCATTCCACACACACTGGTGTCTGGCACTCCTCACAGTAGAATTTGACTTCAAACTCTTTGTGAGAACTGCAGCGCACTACAGGCTTCACTGCTGCAGGGTTACTGAGCTTTTTCTCATTGTATTCTGCAGATGCCATGACTTGGTGGGTGCGACTTACAACAACATTTTTATGAGCTGTGGCACACACACTGCAGCACTTCTGCTGACAGTCAATACAGACATGCGTGGCTTCCACATCTCTTTCACACCATTCACAGCTTTGCTGACCTCTCTCGCTTGATCTGGAGCAAACCTGATCCCACCTTTCTTCAAATTTGTCCACCAGGGACACCATCATAAAGTTGTTCTTCAATCCCTCCACACCAGTGTCTGGGATTTGGTGCTCGATGGTACATGTTGGGCAGATCAAATGTCCTGTCTTTTCTGTTAGTGATTCAAGGCATCCCTTACAGAATGTATGGAGGCATGGAAGGCATTTTGGACCTTTGAAAAATTCAAGACAGATTGGACAAGATAGGAAATCTTTGCAAATGCTGTCGACAAAGCTTTCAAATCCAACCTGGTATATGTCAGAAGCCATTCTTGAGTCTATTTCAATGTGTGGGAACAATAAACCCCCTATCCTTTCAAATTTTGATCCATGCAGTGTTCATACACATTGAGTTGAATGGAGCCACATTGCATTTACAAAGTAACATAAGTGAACCGTTTTCTTTTTACCTGGGGTGACCTGTGAGGACAAACTCCAGATCATACCACAACCTATGTACACATCGTTTACTGTTTCCCAATAGAGTTCGTTGAACTTTTAACTATGGTGACGTCTAAATGAAGAATTGTGCCAGCAGCAATGGGCCTCTACTGTCCCTGTTTTTATGGCAAGAACTTTTCTTCACATCCATAAGTTTGATATCATGACTGTTCACTCAGAAAGCAAAGGATACTTGCAATTTCGTAAACTAAAATTTATCAGCAACTTCACTGATGTAAAGTCTATCTATCAATCAAACAAGCATGAACTTAGACGTATATCTACAATTTTCAATGTATGCTTTGCACCGCCGCCCGGGACAATTGTAAATCAAATTGCTGTCACATCCCTTGATTTAACGTAAAGGAAAACAAAAGATATACATATAGTGTCATTGATACTGTGCTAAAAAAAAATTTTCAGTCAGTTTGGTACCTTTATTTGTGCTAAAGGCCACCCGTCCCTTGTGCCATACAAAATAACCACACCTATAATACAGTCAAAGGTAAACACTTAAAAGGAAAAACACGATCAATCAAACAAACAAAAATTGTCACACTATCTTACTTTTTACTCTGTCTCTTGAATGCATAAAAAAATCTGCATAAATTTTGGATAATATCAGAATTTCCACTTTGTAATAATTGTATGAATTTATCAGTATTTGGTAAAATGTAATATTAATTAGGTATTTTCTCCTAAATTCTGTGTAAGTAGGACAAACTAGTAGAAAATAGAATTTGTTTTCAATTGACACGTTATCACAAATACACACTCTATGTTCTTTGATAAGACCCTTGTTTCACCCTCTTTCAACATTCAATGGATGTGATGATATACAGAAGGACATAAATACATAAAGACTGGTTTCATGGAAAATGTGAAAATAATTTTCTAAACAAAGGGAATGCTTAAACAGTGCATAAGTAGCTAGTTCTTTTGTAATATTTATCTGATAATGCCCCTTCTGGACATCAATATCTCTGCAACCTTGTCTAAACTGAAATAAAAATACAACTTCATTTCCTACTCCCTTGCTGAGCCAACTTTCTGCAAACCCATATGAAAAAAGAATACATTTTAAACTTGTTGCCCAGCATCTTTTGCTTTGTGTTCTGCCATTTTAAACTGCTCTTGGTGAGCATGAAATACGTATCTATTACTATTCATTTGTAAAATATGAAACCAGTACTTAACCATTTGGAATAATCCCATCTCAGCATTGGTCTTCCAAGTTCCCCTCTCACTGCAGCTTTATTACATATTGTTTTGGTCTAATTAGCTGTTTACAAAATTAAGTACTTTTTCATTATTGTAACCTTCTATATGCACCAAAATATCGCTTCCATAGTGTAAAATAGGGAGGATTTTAAAATCAAAGATTTTAAAGCATATCTGAATAGTATCATCCCTTAGAAAACGTATTTTTGAATTTAACATTGGTTTTGTAGCTTGGCCTGCCAAGACCTTCTGCACTTTCCTTCAGAGTCCACTGGATGAAAAGACAACACCTAAGTATTTCTGATATGTTTCCCTTTATAAAACCATGTTCATACTTGCACTGTGGTCCACCCTTTCTTCCTTTCTATCCATGAATCTTTCTTGAACTCCTTGTACATGTCATTAACAAGCAACCTAGCTACCAATATACATCCCGCTGAGTTATGTAAAGAATAACTACTTGTGACACATTTGTTGATGAAGGAGGTGGAAGTCTTTGATAGCTCATTTCAGTGGCCAGACAAAAAATGGCAAAAATAGTTGCAATAATATACAATTGATGATTTCATCATAATTTGAACATATCACATTAAGATCATCCCTAAGAACATTTCAACCAAGGCCATCAGATGAGTAGTTTTTTGAGAATCAATTTTTTGACCAAAAATGGCAAAAATTTGCCCCAAAATACAAAATTACAGATTTTATCATAATTTCAATATATCACATTCAGTTCATCTGTAGGAACTTGTAGACCAAATACCAAAGCTATCAGACGAGTAAATCTTGAGAAACACCTTTTTTGCTAAAAAATGCTCATCCCTACAAACCTGTATACCAAATATCAAAGCTGTAAGGTGAGAGGTTTTGGTGAAACAACTTTTTTGACCAAAAATTCTCATCCCTATAAACCTATATAGCAAATATAAAAACTGTCAGATAAACAGTTTGGTGAAACAAATTTTTTGACCAAAAATGACAAAAATTGCATCAAAAATATACATTTGTATATATCTGCAGAACAAATCTGAAATAGATCATCCCTAGAGGCCTATGACAAAAATTGCCTTAAAAAATACAACTATGCAAATTTCACCAGGATTTGAACAAATCTATTGAAATGACCCTAAGTACACTGCATATCAAATTTCAAAGCAATAGGACTTGTGGTTTCAGAGGAGAAGGCAATTGTTGATGGACGGACGGACAGACAACAGATGGAAACGACAGACAATGACAGACGATGATAGAAAATCAGCCTATTTGATAAGCTCCACGTCGTTAATCACAGAAAAGATAAATACTGAACTATTTGCAAATATACAAATGTAGAGAGTTTTCTTTTCATCTTATTTACATGAACTTTGGAAAATATCAATCAATAATTCAGCTCAGTTACCCATAAATATATGAAAGATATTTGCCATACCGTTGTATGTTACCTCTGTCCATCAGGGTCTCTATGTCATGATAGTCTGCGACAAGATGTTTGGACAAATCTAGAATGAAATCAAGATACAAATTACATCAAACGTTTCACAAAAATCCTGTAAAATAAAAACTTCAACAAATTTATGCTATGATATGGAGGCAGTGTATGGAAATTTTGGCATTAAAATAGCTGCCTTAAATTTTCAAAAGATTCACCTTATCAAAATAGTAAATTCATTTTTAAGTTTCACTTCACCTCCAATGGTGTCTGCGACAAACTTTTGTGAAGATCAATCAAAACTGACAAAGCAGAATGAAAAAGTCTAGGTGATAATTCTCAATAATCAATGTTATTCAAAATACTGTAATGGCAATACTATTATGTATCAGATGAGGTTTCTACACTATTAACTAAATTTCCTTACTTTGTACATATGGCCCATCTCTTGGATGTTCTCGGACTCTTAAGGCGTGTTGTGTCCGTGATTTCAATAAGTCTCTCACCCTCTCATTATAGATCTCAAGATAACTAGAAAGCAAACATAAACAGAATATTTCCATTTAGAAACTTTATTTCACTTGAAGTGGAGATTACTTTTATTATTATTTAACTTTATTTACTGTCGATAACATGTTCGGCCCATAAGGCTGATCTTCCACAAGGTCGACAATTTAAAAATTTACAGAAGGACAAAGAAAAAAAATATACAAGTACAAATACAAACAACTAACAAGTAACAAGCGACCTAGCGGCCGATATAGCTCCGCTGTGTTTATGTAGAGAATAACTATTTTTGACACCTGTTGATGAAGAAGGTGGAAATCTTTGATAGCTCAATGCAGTGGCCAGAAAAAAGTGGCTAAAATAAGCTGCAAAAATACACAATTGAAGATTTCATCATACTTTGAATGTATCACATAGGATCATCCCTAAGAACATGTCAAACAAAGCTATCTGATGAGTACTTTTTTGCCCCAAAAATTAAAAATTGCAGATTTCATCATAATTTCATAAGAGCAAATTTAGTTCATCTATAGAAACCTGTATACCAAATTTCAAAGCTGTTAGACAAGTACTTTTTGAGAAACGCATTTTTTTACCAAAAATAGGAAAAATTGCCCCAAAAATTCAAATTGCAGATTTCATCATTATTTCAATAAATATCATTTAGTTCATCTATGGAAACCTGTATACCAAATTTTAAAACTATTAGATTAGTACTTTTTGAGAAAGACATGTTTTGACCAAAAATGGCAAAAATTGCCCCAAAATTACAAAATTGTAGATTTCATCATAATTTCCATAAATATCATTTAGTTAATCTGTAGGAACCTGTACACTAAATTTCAAAGCTATCAGATGAGTAGTTTTCGAAATACACATTTTTTGACCAAAAATGGCAAAAATTGCCCCAAAAATACAAAATTACACATTTCATCAGAAATTCAATATATATTACTTAGCTCATCTGTAGAAACCTGTATACCAAATTTCAAAGCTATCAGACCAGTACCTTTTGAGAAAAACAATTTTTGACCAAAAATGGTAAAAATTGCCCCAAAATTACAAAATTGTAGATTTCATCATAATTTCAATAAATATCATTAAGTTAATCTGTAGGAACCTGTATACCAAATTTTAAAGCTATCAGATGAGTAGTTTTGGAAATACACATTTTTTGACCAAAAAATTGCAAAAATTGCCCCAAAAAATCAAAATTACAGATTTCATCAGAAATTCACTATATATTAGTGAATATACATTAAATATCACTTAGTTCATCGATAGAGATCTGTATACCAAATTTCAAAACTATCAGACCAGTACTTTTTGAGAAATACATTTTTTGACCCAAAATGGCAAAAATTGCCTTAAAAATACAAATATGCAAATTTCACCACAATTTGAACAATCTGACTGAAGTCACCTTAAGCAAACTGCATATCAAATTTCAAAGAAATATGACAAGCGATTTTGGAGAAGAAGATTTTTTTACCAAAAACACCAAAAAATGCCCCAAAAATACAAATATGCAAATTTCACCATGATTTGAATTAACTGAAGTGAGGTCGCCTCAAGTCAACTGCATATAAAATTTCAAAGCAATTGGACCTGCGGTTTCAGAGAAGAAGGCAATTGTTGACGGACGACGACGGACGACGACGACAACGGAAAATCAACCTATTTGATAAGCTCCGCCTCGCTGACAGTGGAGCTAAAAAGCCAGGTCCCAAAAAATAACAGCAATTAATACAATGATGCAACTAACAATACAATAAAGACAAAAAGCAGGAACATGTCACACCCCATCCATGAGAAATTTATACAATTGCAACTTGAATGATCTCAGATTTGGGCTGTTTTCCACAGACGAGGGGAGTTCATTCCACAGGACAGCACCAGGGTACGAAAGGCTTTTTAGGGTTTCAAGACCATGGGTCCGAAACCCTCTAGTAATCGTTCCGTTTTTTGTTATTATTATTATTAATATTATATAGGGCTCAGCCCTTGGTGTCGCGCCAGGGGTTAAGATTGGCAATGTTATTTGTATTGATTCATGATAAAATGTAATTAATTGTTACTTCATAAACGTTTATATGACAACTATGCCCAGTTTCCCTCTGATGAAAGCAGTTCACATACGTACACGACGTCAAACCCTGCAGCAGTGCAGGTATACATTTTCTGTAACATGTAAAAATTTTGGACAAAAATTGGCAATTTTTACAATGATAACAGCCTATTGCGTCAAACAAGGGACGTATTATGCAATCATTATCATTGAGATGGTAACCGTACTGCCCACCTTCCACTTGCAAGCTGAAAACTATAGCGTTCCGTCTAAAAACTGGCAATTTTTGAATCTAATTATTGACACAGGGGGCGCTTTTCTAAAATTCAATCCCAGCATTCTTTGCGTATGCCCCCGTTCATATACACGACAGTTTTCTCCCTTTATCTATATTAACGATATTTTATATCAGCGACAACGTGCATAATAACATTTACTGGCTAATAAAAGAGGTATATTTTATAAATGGCATGTTATATAATAGTAATTTGTTTCGTATTTGTTTATTTACGAGTAGGGCCTACTCAAAAAAAAACATGGCGGCGCCCATGAAAGAAGGGTACACTTCCGGTTACTCGCATAGCATATTATGAATATGCGCATGCGTAGTCAGTAAGCCGCTGGCGCGACTATTATTCTTTTTCTTCTTCTTCTTCTTCCGTCCTCTAAATGCAACTGCCACGCGAACACTGTTGCACCTAGAGACTTCAAATTTGGCACATATGTAAAACTCCTCACAAGTAATTTTTTGATCACATGACCATAACAATGGGTCACGTGACCTGGCAGCCATATTGAAATTAAACTTTCAACTTGGCTTAATTTGCATAAAATAAACCAATCAAAATTCTGTCAGATATTTTTGTAGACCATAGGGCTGGGCTCCTTCATGCCAAATTTCAAGGTCATAGGCCCTGCCGATTTTGAGAAGACCTCATTAATTATGCGCATATCTAATTCTAGGCTAACCAATAGGGCTAGAGATCCGAATTTTGGTACACAGGGACTACTATGGGATAGAAATCTATTGCAAATATGTCACGTGACCAGACCTCATTAATTATGTGCATATCTAATTCTAGGCTAACAAATAGGGCTAGAGATCCGAATTTTGGTACACAGGGAGTAGAATGGAATAGAAATCTATTGTCAATATGTCACATGACCAGACCTCATTAATTACTCATATATCTAATTCTAGGCTAACCAATAGGGCTAGAGAGCCGAATTTTGGTACACAGGGAGTAGTATGGGATAGAAATCTATTGTCAATATGGCAAGTGACCAGACCTAATTAATTATGCGCATATGTTATTCTAGGCTAACTGACAGGTCCAGAGAGCCCAATTTCGGTACACAGGGTGTTCTATGCGATAGAAATCTATTGTCAATATGTCAAATGACAAGACCTAATTAATTATGTGCATATCTAATTCTGAGCAAGCCAAAAGAGCTAGAGATCTGATTTTTGGTAGATAGGCAAAACTATGGGAGGAAAGTTTTTGGACAAAATGTCACGTGACATTGATGACCTTTGACCTCGATTTCACAAATATACCCATATCTCATCAGATATGTGATCTATTTCTCTTATTGCCCCTGAGCACTGAGATGTCTCGAAACCCGGTTATTGCTGCTTTGCAGCTATATTTCTCATTATTTCCGTTCTAATTTTTGGCAAGTACAGATTATTAGTTGAAGTTAAGCACAGAGACCTGGATGAATGAACGTTAGCAGGCTGGAAAAGATTAATCACATAATGTGGACACAAGCCATAAGATATGGCAAGAAATGAACAAGAGATTCTGGGTCAACATGTAGGGCAAGTGATTGATAATGTGTTGTAAACTGATCTGTTCTCACATAAATATCAGTGTGACCGTCTTTTTGCCAAGTATAATTCAATCTACATTTCAAAGACATATTGAAGAAACATGTTAGCTTTCTATGCAGCTCATCTATGATTGTTAGGGAGATCTCATCAAGCAATCTTTATCACTGTTATTTTTTAAACAAATATTTACCAGTGCTCATCAATTGTTTTAAAGGGGCAGCTTGTTTGTCAGTTTGATCTCAGAAATAATTGATAAACTGGACAAAACTTTAAAAGAAGAACAGACTAATGTCAGGTAACTAGTCAATATTAACAAGCACGAATAAGAGAACCATGGATTGCAGACTGCCATTTCAAAATTTCACTTCTTTTATTTTCTGATATATTATCTGCTTAGCTTTGATTTCTTATCGATATCAATCATCAGTGATATTTTCCATTTATTTATATATAGAACTCTGACTCACTCACTCTTCATTAAAATATCAATAAACAACCACAGTGGGATTAATGTTGGCTGGATTTGGCATTTCCAATTCAAAGAAAATCTGTTCATGACTCAATGCTGGACTACACTTCAATTCCGAATAAAGATTAAGTCTTATATCATTGTAAAGTTATGAAATCTTGCAAACCTTAGTAATATAAAATTCAACAAATGGCAGAAAATTCAACTGATAAGCATTAGAATTGACAGTGTCCTACCTAACTTCAGTTCTGTATGATGTACCAACACCTTTATCGCCTTCGATATGATTGAATAAACCCTGAAAGAATGAACAAGTGCAAACATGATATTCTTGATATAAACAAGATCAGTAAATGTTTATGCCATTCCTCACCTAATAACAAAACTTCAAGAAAATGGTGTAATCTAGAAGTTTTCAAAAGACTTTATCACTCTACAGAAAGGCATGGGAAAAACACAGGTGATCAGCTTTTGACAGCATTTATAATTTGACATCAATGCAATTTTGAAGTGTAAACAAACAGTTCATGTATGAGGATTGAAAGGCGTAAGTTGACTGTCAAAAACAAAGTACGTCTTAAAGATGAACTGTGAGGGCACCATCCAGAAGAATGGGCTGATAATCACGATTTAATACCCCATAAATGCAAAGCTTTCTTGTCTTCAAACCAGGAACCTGGAACATCTTCACTTTTCTATATATGTGAGAGGGAAGAAACTCACCTCACATATTCTGGGAATAAGACCAATTGCATCCTGAAAGAAAGAAAAAGTTCACTTGGTCAGAATGTGATTCCACAGAAATCTGTACATGATTTGTCATCCAAATCCTGATATTTGTGATAGCCTCATTATGCAATTTGTTGCAAAAGAGTAGGTAGCCATTAGAAGATACAAACCGGGCTGTGGTCCCCTACCACTGGGGTACAGGACTACAGTCCCTAGAGCGCTATAGTCCCCTACCACTGGGGCCTAGGGCTATGGTCCCCTACCATTAGGGAACAGTATCCCATAATCAGCTGACAGAGGGCTATGGTCCCCTGCCACAAGGGGACAGTATCCCATAGTCCACTACTGCAGATTGTTTATCATATGCTTCATTAGACTTCCTAAATCACGTTTTGAAATTTTTAAATCACGGTTGTTGTTTGTCAGACAAAGCTCTATTCACAAAGTCTTTGAGTATTTCGTTATCAATTTGAAATGGCACAGTTGATGCAGGGTTACGGCGCGTAATCAAGGCCAATATTTGAACTCCCAATTTTCAACTATACAACTCAACATTCAACATTCAAACTCCACATTTTTAACTATACAACTCAACATTCAACATTCGAACTCAACATTTTCAACTATACAACTCAACATTCAACATTCGAACTCAACATTTTCAACTATACAACTCAACATTCAACATTCAAACTCCACATTTTCAACTATACAACTCCACATTTTCAACTTTCGAACTCCACATTTTCAACTATACAACTCCACATTTTCAATTTTCGAACTCCCAATTTTCAACTATTGAACTCTACATTTTCAACTTTCCAACTCCCAATTTTCAACTTTCAAACTCCACATTTTCACTGATGGAAGTCAACCTTTTGGATTTGTATTCGTATCGAAGTCATAGGTCCCCCTAGACCACTAGCCAGCCAACACAAGCCAAAATGAGCATACATATAGTCAAATACGACTTTAAAAAATCGTCGGTGTCATTTTACATGAAACTACTCATCACTTTGTTAGGGAGTCCCAAACACATGGTGACCTCGCAGTCAATTTTGAATATGGACGACACCGAGTTCATTCGTGACCACGTCAGTGGTAGTTTGTCTAGGCTGTTACTTGACCTTGACCAGCCCGACAGACGTTTGTCACAGGTAAGTGGCATTGGAATGTGTAGTGAGCGTATTGTCCAGCTAGTGCAAGCTGCTCAACGTGAAATACATGATGTTGAACATAGTGGTCACTGTGTAATAAAGGGAAAGTGGCTTCACACATCAGCCATCTCGTCTTGTATGTGCTTTCTTGTGTTTAGTGTCTGAGTTGTGTTTTGGCTGTAATAGTGTGGAAATTAACAAGCGAGTTGTTATTTTAAAATAAGCCATGGCGAGCCACGCCCGCATGCTCTTGGCTGTGGAAACGCAGCTATCTGTTGGCGGGGTAGCGTGAGTTGCCATGCGGGTCAAAGGTGACCTTTGACCCGCATAGCAACTCACGCTACCCCGCCAACAGATAGCTGCGTTTCCGCAGCTAGCATGCTCTTGTCATTAGACGACATGATAGCGACCGAATTAGGCCTAAGTGATGGCGGAGGTCCGCGGTAAATCTTGAAGTTATAGCATCACAAGTGTTTTGGTTCATATTTTTGGACCCCCTAGAACATCACATAGGAATAACTCTAAAACTGCGAAACGTCATGTGACGTATCTATGATGCGTTCTGACGTAGTATAGCCCAGAAGTAAAAACGTGGGTAACTACAATGAAGCAAGTTAGGGATGCCTAGGGAGAATATGAATCCCGGAGTTTGAAAGTTGAAAATGTTGAGTTCGAAAGTTGAAAATGTTGAGTTGTATAGTTGAAAATGTGGAGTTTGAATGTTGAATGTTGAGTAGTATAGTTGAAAATGTGGAGTTTGAATTTTGAATGTTGAGTTTTACAGTTGAAAATGTGGAGTTTGAATGTTGAATGTTGAGTTGCATAGTTAAAATGGGGAGTTCGAATGTTGAATGTTGAGTTGTATAGTTGAAAATGTGGAGTTTGAATGTTGAATGTTGAGTTGTATTGTTGAAAATGTGGAGTTCGAATGTTGAATGTTGAGTTGTATAGTTGAAAATGTGGAGTTTGAATGTTAAATGTTGAGTTGTATAGTTGAAAATTGGGAGTTCGAATATTGGCCTTGATTACGCGCCATACAGGGTAGGTAGTCCAGCTTCTCTATGTTTATTGATTGGACAAGTGACCCTGGCAGGGTGTCCAAGGTTAACTGATCCTGATGTTGCCATGGCAATTAATGCATTGATATCGGATGGTACCATCTTTTACTGTGAAAAACTGATGAGAATGCTTGGCTGTATTTCACATGGGATTCTTCTAATGCTGGATGGAGAAAAGCCAGTGTTCCCAAGTTTCTGAGACAAGTTTTACTCACACTACTTAAATAGGAAACACAACATGGTACTGCCTGACGTTAAAATATCAGTAGTGTATGGAGGTCAGCCAAATAGGCTGTAAAACACTGGAAGGTAAAAGACAGCTCTACCATGTCAACAATCTCTAATTGTAAACATGTATATGACCTTAAATGTCATGCTTATCATTTCTTTAATTTCGTACACTATTAATCTAACTTCATAATCTTATTTTTTACTATTTAAACTTTGAAATCATTTGCAGCCCTGAGTCATTTCTGTTTGTACGTTTGTCAACAACAAGCCATAAGGTCTCATTAGTTGCGTGTTTATCAGCTCCATACAATATCAGAAAGCCATACATTTGTCACATAGGCCATCAATGACCATGTGTTTATCAGTTCTATACAATATCAGAAAGCCATACATTTGTCACATAGGCCATCAATGACCATGTGTTTATCAGTTCCATACAATATTAGAAAGCCATACATTTGTCACATAGGCCATCAATGACCATGTGTTTATCAGTTCCATACAATATTAGAAAGCCATACATTTGTCACATAGGCCATCAATGACCACGTGTTTATCAGCTCCATACAATATCAGAAAGCCATACATTTGTCAAATAGGCCATCAATGACCTCTTGTTTGTCTGTCAAAGTATGCTGTACATTTAGAGACATTAATTGCAATTTCTGGTAGATTGTGATTTATGTAAATCTAAACAATATACGTCAGCAGTAGATGATCAGGAAAACTCAGCTAATCACTCTGTTCTCATGAGGAAGTGGTGACTACGGTATTTTCTATAGTGCTATTACATTTCTGCTATCAAGTTAGACTCTAACAAGGCAAAGGAAGACATAGCAACGTAATGCTTTACATATCTGAAACTTAAGAGTTGTATGGAGCTAGGTTGGATTTCTACGGTAAAAATCTTTCTATGTATGGAGCTAGGTTGGATTTCTATGGTAAAAATCCTTCTATGTGTGGAGCTAGGTTGGATTTTTATGGTAAAAATCATTTTATGTATGGAGCTAGGTTGGATATCTATGGTAAAAATCCTATGTATGGAGCTAGGTTGGATTTCTATGGTAAAAATCATTCTATGTATGGAGCTAGGTTGGATATCTATGGTAAAAATCATTCTATGTACAGAGCTAGGTTGGATTTCTATGGTAAAAATCATTCTATGTATGGAGCTAGGTTGGATATCTATGGTAAAAATCATTCTATGTACGGAGCTAGGTTGGATATCTATGGTAAAAATCCTATGTATGGAGCTAGGTTGGAT